>PVJN01054884.1:0-13261 GCA_004026805.1 Lasiurus borealis | reverse complement strand
AGCTGACAGTCATATGGGTGCTCCCTAGTAGGTAATAAACTGTTTTTCTCTTGCTGCTTTTAATATTCTCTCTTTTTCTTTTGGTCTTGGTGTTTTAATTATGATGTCTTGGTATAGTCCTCTTTGGATTCCTTTTATATGGGGTTCTGTGTGCTTCCTGGACTTCTAAGTCTATTTCTTTCACCAGATGTGGGAAATTTTCAGTCATTATTTCTTTAAATAGGTTTTCAGTATCTTGCTCTCTCTCTTCCTCTGGCACCCCCACAATTCTGATGTTGGTACACTTGAAGCTGTTCCTGGGGCTCCTAACATTATCTTCACATTTTTTAAATTCTTTTCACTACTTGCTTTTCCAGTTGAGTGTTTTCTGATTCTTTATATTTCAAATTTTTGACTTGATTGTTGCTTTCCTCTAGTCTGCTGTTAGGTCTCTGAATAATATTTTTTATTTCAGTCAGTGTATGTTTAATTTCTAGTTGGTCGTTTCCCATCTCTAGTTGGATCTTTTCCATCTCCAGTTGGTTCTTTTTCATCTCCTCTTGGCTCTCCCTAATTTTACCCAACTTTTCAAATATATTCTTGAAAAACCTTACAAGCATGGTTTTGAACTCTATATCCAGTCGTTTGTTTTCCTCCATTTCTTTTGTTTGTTACCCCTCCCCTTGTCTTGGCATTTTCACTATGTTGGGAGAATTTCTGTGTTGGATTCAGCCTATGATACCAGACTTGCAAAATCGCAAAAGCCTCTCTGTTGAGCTAGGGATGGGTGGAGTCTCAGGGCTTAAGGGACCACCTGGCCTTCCATTCGGTCCCGCCCTCCTTGGCCCCAGTCCCTGTGTGTGCCCTCTTTCTCTCCAGGGCCTCTATACTGCTGCCTTTCAGGCTTCTCTGTGCTCTGGGACCATATGAGTCTGGGTCCCCAGGGTTTCAACCAAAACCGGGGTTTAGTGGAGTTAGAGGTGGTGCAGTTGGGAGGGTCTGTCTCCCACCCACTCATGAAAGTAAGAGGCACAATCAGCAGTCGGTCCTCTGTGTACAGTGCCGTGCACACCACCAGACTTCTGATCTTTTGTGACTCTCCTAAATTTCCGTGCACATCTCCCTTTTCACAGTCTAAACTCCCCCATATGAGTTTCGGCTGGATCTGGGGTTTAGTGTCATAGGATAAGGCATTCAATTCCATTTAGAGTCTCCTTCTCCCTCTCACCAGAGAAAGCCAGCCAGGTCCTCGGACACCAGCTGTCTCCATGCGCCTCTCCGTACCTAGGCTTTTTGCAGCTCCTCTGGGTCTCTGTGAGCCCCTCTCTTTCCTAGTAGAATTTCCACACAGCCAGCTTTCCTATGTTTCTAGATGATGTCCGTTCTGTATTTTAGTTGTAGTTTTGAAATTGTTGTGCGATGCAGTAGTGTAGGTGTTTGCCTATGCCACTATCTTCTACACAATGCTGTTTTTATGGTCAGATTTTTTATTTTAACTCATTTTTTTTACAAATGTGTTAAATTATAATCAGATGATGTATACAATTTATTAAGGTCCCTCACGTAATAAACCGTATAGTGAGACCAGGAGCACAGCTGTCAGGCTCTGGATTCTTGTGTTGTTATTAATACTCAGTGGAAGATATTTCTTTCATAGATTTCTTTTTGAGGCAGTGGGAGGGGTTTGGAAGAGAGAGAGAAACATAGATGAGAGAGAGACACATGGATTGGTTGCCTCCCTGAGATGCTCTACTAGGGATTGGAAATGGAATTTGCAACCCAGGTGTGTGGTCTGTATAGTGGATCAAATCTGAACACTTGAGGGTTGACTCACTTACCACTTAGACCAACTGGGCCATGCTAGCTTTAGATTCTTAAGACTAAGCTATCATGATCATTTTAGAGTTTATTTTCCTTCTTTGAAGACAGGAACACAAACCTGACCCAAGGTGAATTTCCAAAATGAGAGCAATTAAATGTGTGAATAAAGCTAGCCACAGACAGGTTTGTATATACTTCACTAAGTATTAAAGCTCAGTTTAGGGAAGTTGGAAGAATGATATAATCGTGCCCCAGAGATTGCTCTGGGTCTCTAGCTCAGACACTCTGCATATTATTATCACCTAAGAAACTTAAAAAAAACAACCTGTTACTAGGTTCCAATATAAAAAACTGAATTGCAGCCTTGGGGCAGGTGCTTCTCATAGCTACCTATGCTTCCAAACTATTGACGTTCCAGACTTATTTGTAAATTGTAGTTTCCAATATTCTCTTCTTAAAAATATATTTTATTTATTTTTTACAGAGAGGAAGAGAGAGGCATAGAAAGTTAGAAACATTGATGTGAGATAAACAGTGATCAGCTGCCGCCTGTATACCCCCTACTGGGGATGTGCTCGCAACCAAGGTACATACCCTTGACTAGAACGAACCTGGAACCTTTCTATCCAAAGCCAAACTGATCAGGGCCTAAATTTCTCGTCCCGTCTTATCTCCTGACCATACACAGCTCCCTGGCTTAGAAAGACTTCATGTCTTATATATTTTAGGATCTAAAACATACACATTATTTTCTCCCCTCCCCATTCATTTTGCCCATCAGATAAAATTGCCCTCTAAACTTCCTGCTGTAGGAATAAATTCAATAGCCTCGTTGTGTGGGTACTTCTCATTCATTGCCTGGACATATGACCCCATGTTTCTTATTTCTCCTGACATTTATTTTCCTATAGCAGTATTAAAATACACTGCTCAACATAGAGCGCTGGCTGAGGCTGCACAAGTAAATAAAAACATCTGCATTCTCCTTGTGTTCTGTGTCTTTCTGAGGTGGGTAACTTGAAACGTCCCTTGGCTTCCTTTTCTGATCAAGAGAAAGTATACTGCTTGCTGGTTCTATGGTGACTGTTGTCTGTGCACCTACAGCAGGCAACTAAGAAATGTGTCTCTCTTGCAAAGATGTATCTCTTCTCTCTCTCTCTCTCTCTCTCTCTCTCTCTCTCTCTCTCTCTCTCTCCCTCCTTCCTTCCCTCCATCCCTTTTTCCTTTCCTGTTTCCCTTCCTTTGTCCCCCCACACACTCATTACTTCTGTTCAACACAGTACTGGAAGTGCTAGGCATAGCAATTAGACAAGAAGAAGAAATAATAGGCATCCAAATTGGATAAAGAAGTAAAACTGTTATTATTTGCAGATGACATGATATTGTACATTGAAAAGCCTAAAGACCCCATCATAAACTATTACACTTAATAAATTAATTTAGCAATGTAGTAGAATACAAAATAAGACCCAGAAATCAATGTATATTTATAGAGCAACTAAAGGCCCAGTGCATGAAATTCATGCATGGTATTCAAGGGCTCCCTCAGCCCAGCCTGTACCCTCTGCAGTCTGGGATCCCTCTCACAATCCAGAACCGCTGGCTCCTAACTTCTCACCTGCCTGCCTGCCTGATTGCCCCTAACTGCCCCCTTCCACCAGCCTGGTCATCCCTAACAGCCCTCCTGTTTGCCTAGTCATCCCAATTGCCACTCCATGAAGACCTGGTCACCCCCAAGTTCCTCCCTCTGCTGGTCTGGTCACCCCTAACTGCCCCCTCTGCCATCCTGTTTGCCCCTACCTCCCCCCTTCTGGCCTGGTCTCTCCCAACTGCCCCCCATGCCAGGCTGTGCACCCCTAACTGCCTATCCCTATAGGCCTGGTTGCCCCAAGCGGCCTGCTGTTCAATCATTACTGTTACTGTGACCGTGTTCTGGACAATTTGCATAATCCTCTATTATTAGTATAAACTTAGTGGCCAGATTATTATAATCTCTGAACACATAATAATCTGGCTAGTCAGTGTATTTGTATCTCAAATGTGTATGGCCAATGTCATACTCAATAGGCATACTCAATGGGTCAAAATTATTCTAGACCTTTGCTGGAGATCAACATTCTATTTTCCCTGAACTTTCTACCAGGCAATGCAAAGGGGAAAACTGATTAGGTGCAGGATTTATAGTATGTTTAATATCAAATAAATGAAGTATTCAAGAGAAGTACTAAGAGTAGCCAGATTATTATGCATTCAGAGTTCATAATAATCAGGCCATTCAGTATAGATAATGAAATTACAGAAAGAGAATTATTTAAAAAAAAATCCCATTTACATTGCAACAAAATAATTAAGATATATAAGAATAAATTTAAGGAGGTAAAATACCTGTATTCAGAAAACTACAGAACATTGAAAAACGAGGCAGAGGAAGACAAACAAATAGGAAAATATACCATGTTTATGGATTGGTAGAGTCATTAAAATGTCCATACTACCTGAAAGAAAACTATAGATTCAATGCAATCCACATTAAAATACTAATGACATATTCCACAGACCAACAACAATTGCTCCAAAAATTCATATGGAATTGGAAAAGACCATGAATAGCTGGAGCAATCCTGAGAAAGAAGAACTAAGTGAGAGGGATCTCAAAAACAGTTATTAAGCTATATTATAAAGCCACTGTTCTCAAAACTGTTTAGTACTGACACAAGATCAGATACAGACTAATGGAACATAACAGAAAACACAGAAATCAACCCAAGCATGTATGCTCAATTAATATTTGATCAAGGAGGCAAGAACATATAATGGAGTCAAGGCAGTCTTCAATAAATCGTGTTGGGAAAATTGGACAGATGCATTCAAAAAAAATAAATAAACTAGACCACCAACTTACATCATACACAAAAATAAACTCATAATGGATAAAGGACTTAAATGTAAGGTGAAACACAATAAAAATTTTAGAGAAAACTACAGGCAGCAAAATAGCAGACATATGTTATATCAATATCTTTACTAATACATCTCATAGGGCAATGGAACAGGAGAAAATAAACAAATAGGACTGCATCAAAATAAAAAGCTTCTGCACTGCAAAAAAAAAAAAAAACAACCCATCAACAAAACAAGAAATCCAATTGCATGGGAGAACATATGTGCCATTGTTATCTCTGATAAATGTTTAATCTCCAAAATTTATAGGTAGCTCATACAACTTAATGAAAGTAAGGTAAACAGTCCAATAAAAAAATGGCCAAAGGAGCTAAATAGACACTTTTAGAAGGAGGACATACAGAAGAGTTATGAAAACATGCTCAAAGTCACTAATCATTTGAGAGATGCCAACTAAAAGAGTTACCATCTCACCCCTGTCAGAGTGGCTATAATGAAGAAGTCAACAAACGATAAGTCCTGGCCAGGATGTGGAGCAAAAGGAACCCTTGTGTATTGCTGGTGGGAATGCAGACTGGTGCAGCCACACAGGTAAACAGTATGGAGTTTCCTCAACAAATTTAAAGTGGCAATCCCATTTGACCCGGTAAACCCACTTCTAAGAAAATATCCAAAAAAACAGAAACAACAACCAGAAAAGATATATGCACCCCTATGTTCATAGCAGCATAATTTACAATAGCTAAGATTTGGAAACAGCCTAAGTTCCCATTAGCAGATGACTGGATTAAAAAACTATGATACATCTACACAATGGAATACTATTCTGCTGTAAATATAAGGAACTCTTATCATTTGCAACAACATGGATGGACCTGGAGAGCATTATGCTAAGTGAAATAGGCCAGTTGCATAAAGATAAATACCATATGATCTCACTCATTTGAGGAATATAATGAAAAACATAAACTGATGAACAAAAGGAGATCGAGAGACAGAGATGCATTGAATTGACTGTCACCTAAGGGAAGGCAGGGAAGAGGATGGAGAAGAAATCAACAAAAGGACTTGCATGCATAAGAAGCATTACCAATGGACACAAACACTAGGGAGGTGAGGGCATGTGCTGGGGCGGGAGTGGCCTAGGGAGGTTAACCCGGGAAAAAGTGATATATGATATTTTAATAAATAAAGAATTAAAAAAAAACTTTATAAGATATTGCAGAAAGTTAAATTGTTAGAAAAAAAAGTTAGCTTTCTCGGTATTTATATTTGGTTTACCTAATCTTATCTAAGTATTTGAAGACCTGAAGGTGCAGAGTACATCTTACTCTCCCTTATAATTTCCTATTAAGAGCTTACCAACAATATAAAAAAAGAAACCTTTTGTCCTTTTAACAGAGAGAGAAACCCAAATCCCAATTCTGAATCAGTGTACTTAAATGAATCCATTCCAAACTTAGTTTGATCATACATAGGATTTCTTTTTCAAGATTCCTTTTCCATGAATCTTAATCAACACACAGAAACTTTCTGCAACTTTCATAATCCTCTTATCTTTTTTCTATCGTTTTCCTTTGGGAATCACACATGAACCTCTTCCATGCATGGGCTGAGCCTCTACCACTTCTCAGATTGGCTCTACATTCCTAAGAATAAGGTATCATTAACATTCTAGTGTTTCTTTTCTCCCCCAACCCCCCCTTTTTTTTTTGAGAATGGGTCATAGAAAGTTGAAAAAAGATAAATTTCCCAAAGAAAAAAATTTAAATGTGTGAATAGAACTAGCCACAGGTTTGTATTTATTTCCCCTAACTATGAGAGCTCTGATTTAGGGAAGTAAGAAGATTGATGTAACACTGTCTCAGAGATTGCTCTGTGGCTCTAACTCAGTCACTCTCAACTGTAGCTGCAAGTTACCATCATTTTAGAAATTTAAGAAGAAAACACACCAGTTACTTGGATCTCATATAGCAAATGGAATCGCAACCATTGGGGAGGAACATTGGAACAGGTAATTTTCAAAGTTCTCCAGGTGCTTCTCATAGCTATCCATGTTCTCAAACTACAGAGGCTCCAGACGTATTTGCAAATTGTAGTTTCTGAAATTCTTTTCCTGACTTATTACAGATCCTACACAGCTCACTTGCTTAGCAAGACTTCATGTCTTCCCTATCTTAGGATCTATAGACATACTTATGGTTTTCTTCCCTTTCTATTCATTATGCCCATCAGATAAAATTGTTGACTAAACTTCCTGCTCTAGGAATGGCTTTGATGACCTCTGTGTGTGGCAACATCCCAGTCACTGCAAGGATATATGACCCTGTGTTTCTTATCTCTTCTGACATTTGTCTTCTTATAGCAGTATTTAAAATACACTGCTCAACATAGAGGAGCTGTCTGAGGCTGCACAGGTAAACAAGACATCCACAGTCTCCCTGTGTACTGTGTCTTCTTGAGGTGGGTAACTTGGAGCACACATTATTGTGAATTTTTGTATAGTATTGCTGTCAAAACTGCTCCATCTCTGGTTCTTATAGGAATAATTGTTCCTGGATCTCTGAAGGATAGATTGGGCATTCACATGACCTATATTCTTAACTGCTCCAGGAGATTGTTCTCTTGAGTTTTTTTTTTCACATGTTCATTTAACAAGTTTACTTTTAATTGATTTGGGTGCAGGAGAGTAAAGGGAATAATAGTCTTCCCTAATGAAAAGCAAAGGAGTTTAGCCCTGCCCAGTATGACTCAGTGGTTGGAATGTTACTCCCTGCTACCTTTCCCCACCAAAGGGTCTCAGATTCGATTCCTGGTGATGGGCATGCATCTGGTTTACAGGTTCTATCCAGGTCCTGTTCTGGGCATGTGCAGGAGGCAACCAATAAATCTCTCTCTCTCCGAGTTGTCTTTGTCTTTCTCACTTTCTCTCACTCATCCTCCATCCTTCCGACCCTCCCTCCCATCATCTCTTCTTGCCTCTATCTCTTCCACTCTCAAAGAAAGTCAATTGAAAAATTATCCTTGGATGAGGATTTAAAAAAGAAAGAAAGAAAGAAAGAAAGTGAAGGACTTTAACAACTCAGGTGTTATAGCTATTCTTCCTCAAGTTGGAGAATCCAGGAAGTGGCCTCCATTCATTGAATTCTTTATGGGGCTGTGTCAGAAATCTTCTGCTTTCTTTAAAACTTTCTTTACACCATTCTGGTTTCCTTACAACTTTCTTCATTCTGCTTTATTTACAACTTTCTAAGGAGATCAAATGGCAAACTTCTCATTCAACATCAATAATATATATATAGTCATATTGTTATTTACATTTTCTCCTGGTGAGTACAGTTTCCAATCCTGGATATAGCATTTCCCATATCCTAAAAATTTTAGGCAAAATTTGGTGTCATCTGGAAGAAAATTGGTTATTCCATATGGTTTAGAATCCTTGAATCAGTAAATCAAATAGAGAACAATGTACATGCCCCTTTAGTATTACATTAATGGATTAAAAAATGCCTATGTTGTAAAAGGTAAGAAACTGTATAGTGAATTTGAATGGCCACTGGATAATAGGGCAGGGAAATACATCCTGTTTCCAACCTACAGAGGTGAAGTACTTGAAGTACCCTTGTCTGTTTTGGAGATCCTATTTTACAATGGAATTTGCTAGAATAATCTCTTTCTTTTCTAATATTTTCAGTTATCAGTTCCAATATCAAAGCCTTATGTTAGGCAAACCCTCTTTGATAAATCTAGGGGCAATTCACATGCCTTGAAATTGGGAGTTGTTTATTGTAAAGCAACTGCGTGGACATTGGAAACAAGATTGAATAAACAGCCTCAATAATTCCCTTTATATTAGAATGATGTTAGCAAGTTATTATCTTTCGTGCTATCCAGTTTCTTCATCTAAAAATATCAGTAACAAAATGATACCTTCAAATGAAGGTTTTGTTGGGTTTAAATAATATAATGCTTTTGGAGACAAAGTTAGATCTATTGTAGAATTCAGTATTGTACACAGTTTTGGTTAGAAAAGTTTTCTATCCACAGTCAATTCCAAAGAAGGCTCACTCATGTCCTGTTGTGTTCTCATTACAAGAACTGCATCCATGTCCTTTCACAACAGATGTGACAATATTGATTATACCAAATTAAAGTCTTTTATTTGTGCATGAACTAAATTGGCTTAATATTTTGATTTTTGTGATATGGGTAGATTACCTCTTACTTAGGAAGTGGAAAACATTACAATTTTATAAATTATCATAAAATGAATTGTTATATTGAAAAATTCTTCCAACGATAATGGTGTTACAAAGTAAAATCCTAAGTTATTACCCTCTCCAGAGGAAATATAAAATCCAGCAGCCCAGAAGCATAAATGTACATGCCTATGTTAGTCCATCTGAATGCGATGTATAGTACTAGACTGTGTGCAAGTACAAGAGATAAGTCAATTTTTCATATTCCAGTATATACACGTTTCCAATTTTTCAATTACAAATTAAGCATCAGAAAATAACCATGTGCATGTGTAATTTTATTAAGAATTACTTTGAGTAATAATTTTGGGTTCACAGCAAAAGTGAGAGAAATGTGCAGAGATTTCCTATATACCGTATCGCCCCCTTCCCCTACACATGCATATCCTCCTCCATTATCAGTACCGACAACAGAGTTGTATATTTGTTAAGAATGATGCAGACACATTGACACGTTATATTCACACAAAGTCTATAGTTCATTCTTGATTTTTATAGTCTATGAGTTTGAACAAATATATAATTAGATACACTCATCATTATGGTATTATCTATATTTAATGCCCTAAAATTCCTGTTGGCTCCACTTATTCATCACTACCTCCTTACCCCTGACAACCACTGCTCTTTTTACTGTCTCCATAGCTTTCCTTCTCCAGAATATCAAATAGTTGGATTTAAACAGTATGAAGCCTTTTCAGATTGGCTCCATTCACTTAGTATCATACAGTAAAGTTCCTCCATGTCTTTTCATGACTTGGTAACTCATCTAAAAAATATATATATATATTTTATTGATTTTTTTTTAGGGACGACATGAGAGGGATAGAGAGTTAGTTAGAAACATCCATGAGAGAAAGAGACATATATTAGCTGCCTGTTACACACCCCCTATTGGGGAATGTTCCCGCCACCAAGGTACACACCCTTGACCAGAATGAAACCTGGCACTTTTCAGTTTGCAGACCTATGCTCTATGCACTGAGCCAAATGGGTTTCGGCTTTTTTTTTAAGGTTGGAATAACAGGCCAACAACTGGGTTTACCACAGTATATTTATCCATTCACCTAAAGACGGACATTTTGATTGTTCCCTTGTTTTGGCAATTATGAATAAAGTTGCTCTAAACATCAATCTGAAGGTATTTCCCCTCTTTATTTTGTTGACATAAGATTTCACTTCTTTTAGGTAAACAGAAAAGAGCATGATTTCTGGATTGCATGGTAAAAGAGTTTAGTTTTCTAATAACTTACCAAACTCTTTTATAAACTCTATTATACATTTCCACCAACAATCAAAGGGAGTTTCTGTGGCTCCATATCCTTGCAAGCATTTGGTATTGTCAATGTTCTGGAATTTGTGCATTCTAAATAGGTGTCGGGTGCATTTCATTTTACAATTTCATTTCCTTGTGGATGTTTCTGTGCAGAATATTTGCTTATTTGACATGTTGATAATTCTTTCTGGGAGGTACCTGTTAAATGCTTTGCTCGTTTATAAATCAAATATTTGTTTTCTTATTTCTGAATTTTAAGATTTCTTTATATATTTTATTTTTATTGTATTTTACATTTTATTTTTTCCATTTTTTATTAATTTATTACATGTGTACATACCTTCCCATTGCCTACCCTACCCCTACTCCCATTCTTTGTATATTTTAGATAACAGTCCTTTAACTGATGTGTCTTTTGAACATATTTTGTCCCAGTCTGTGGCTTGTTTTCTCATCCTCAGATTATTCTCTTTCACACTACAGGAATTTTTAATTAAGTCTGGTTTATCAGTTGTGTCTTCCATGGATCATACCTTTTACATTGGATTTTAATAGTATCCACTATTTCTAAAGTCATCTAGGTTTCTCCTATCTGACCTCGTAGGAATATTATAGTTTGTGTTTTACATTTAGGCCTGTGATTCATTTTGTGTTTTTCCTGTGATGGGTATAAAGTCTGTGTTTACATTTATTTTATTGAATGTGGATATCCAGTGGTTCAGGAACTAATTTTGAGATATTATCTTTGCCTCATTTTATTTACCTTGCTCATTTTTCAAAAAACTGTTGGCTACATTTATGAAGGTCCATTTCTAGAATCTCTGTTTTCTACTCCTTTAATCAACTTGTCTCTTCTTTTACCAATAACACACTGTGTTGATTATTGAATTTGTTATATTAAGTATTGAAGGTGAGTAGCATCAATTTTCAACTCTGTGCTTCTCCTCCAGTACTCTTTGGCCATTCTGTTTTTTATTTGTTTGCTATTTATTTATTTATTTATTTATTTATTTTTGCTTTTCCACATAAACTGTAGAATTGGTTTAATAATATCCACACAATAACTTGCTTGGATTCTGATTGGGACTGTATCAAATCTATAGAACAACTTGGGAGTAAATGACATCTTGACAATATTGAGTGTCCCATTTCATGAACATGAAATATTTTCCATTTATGAGTCCTCAGGATAGTTACAATAAAATCCATTCCGCATGATCCAGCCCATTAGTTTGAACTAATTTTGTCTGCCTGATTATACAGACTCTATTTTAAGTCAGCTGGTCTATACTGATTTGAACTTTTTTTTTCACTTATTCCTCATATCAAATGATGCAATATAATAGTTAGGGCACTGTACCTTGTAGTTTCAATTTCACTCCTGGGTCTTCTTTCCCTCCTGATGTTTTTACTGGCATGTTGTATTCCAGTCCAGGTTCAAAGCTGGCTGTCTGATACTCATCTGGGAGTTTTTAAAATATTTCTGATGGTGAGATTGTACTACAGCTTTAGGAGATTTCCCTATTGAGGGAAACTGGTTTAAAAAAAAACAGGAAAACTCTCTGTACTATTACTTACAGCTTGATGATACCCTCCATTTATCTCAAAATAAAAAGTTTAATAAACTAAAGCTCCAATTGAGTCTAATGTTTCCTTAGTGTTTCAAAATACTAAAGGCCCATGTATGGATCCAATTATAGTTTCTCTAATTTATTGTTCTATTTCTTGCTCTGATTTTCATTTTTTCCCACTCAGTAGCTTGAAAAGCTTTCACATCTCCTCTCTATTTTAAGATTTTGAAGCCCTGTTTATTACTTTATGCCCACACTACAGTTCTGAGAATCCTATGTAATAAAGAGGTAATATAAAAATTGACCATTATTCCAACACACAAGATGGCAGCCACAAGATGACCAGCAGGGGAGGGCAGTTAGGGGTGACTGGGCTGCAAAGGAGGGCAGTTGGGGGTTACCAGGCCTACAGGGAGGACAGTTGGGGGAGACCCAGGTCTATAGGGGAGGGCAGTTGTGGAGAACCTGGCCAGCAGGGGAGGGTAGTTGGGGGCAACACAGCAGGAGAGGGCAGTTGTGGGGGAACCAGGCCTAAAGGGAAGGGAAGTAGGGGAAAACCATGCCTGCAGGGGAAGACAGTTAGGGGAGACCCGGGTGGCAAGGGAGGGCAGTTAGGGGTAATTGGGTTGGCAGGTTAGCAGTTAGGCATCCATCAGGCTGGCACAGGAATGGGTAGAGTGTAATCAGGGGGCAGGCAGAAGCGGTTACAGACAATCGGGCAGGTAGGCAGGTGAGCGGTTGGGAGACAGCAGTCCTACATTGTGAGAGGGATGTACCAGATTGGAGAGGGTGCAACCTGGGCTGAGGGATACACACCCCCTGTGTAGGAATGTCATGCACTGGATCTCTAGTATCATAAAAACATCCCAAACTTTTTGCTGAGGGAAGATACATTGAGAATTATTTGAGTGGGATCTCACAAGTTGTTTTATAGCCTCCAGCCAGAATACAGAATACCTCTGCCTTATGTAATTATGAGCCAACAATTTTAACCCCATCAAGCTCCTCAACAGCAAGGCAGTACAGGAGACTCCTCGGCTGGGAGAAGGTAGTTGACAAACTAAGAGAAAAAATAGAGGCACAGTCTCTAGAGCTGTGGGCCTCAGGCTCCACAGCCTCCTGTTTCAGGGAGGTTGGGTGGACAACGTATGGGCTGGACATGGTGTGCAGCACTGCTCTGACGCCCGCTCCAGGTCAGTCCTTCCTGAAATGTTTCCATATTCTGAGGAAAAACGGAGATTCTAATGTGCATATTTCCTTGAGTGGTGTCAGGCTTCTGTGGGCTGAGCCAAGGTTTGCAACTGAACAGCTCCTTCTTAAGTGTGCTGAGATTGTGTCCTGGTGTTTCTCTCAAGTATCTATGATGCCTTCTGTTCCCATGTCTGTCTCCTTGATAGTGAGAGGTTGGATAAAGAAAAAAGGCAAAAGTGCATTAAAATTAGGAATCTAGGGGA
>PVJN01054883.1:0-13261 GCA_004026805.1 Lasiurus borealis | reverse complement strand
ATCTTGGCATTATTGAATGTTGTTGAAAGAATGATGAATGAATGAATATTACATGAGTGAGTTTATGAAACACATTATAGAATACTCTAAGATAACTCTTGCTTTTGGTCTATAGACCTCTAAAATTTCAATATGGTGATTGGTGTTGATAAACTTAAAGCATCAGACAGATCTAGTCTTACCATATGAAGTAGTTTATGTGAAAGTATTTTTGAGGATAAAATTTTTGTTAAGCTCAACAATTCTAAATCTTGCCACTCAACTGATTAAAAAAACAGTTTTTATGCTATGAAATTGTCATTTATAAATAAATTTGTAAATTTATTATTTACAGTCAAAATAAAAACCGTAGTCATCAGAGGTATAGATTTTTGTTATGTCTTGTCCAAGACACATGCAAATCTCCACAGTCAACTAAATTAGGTGGTTTTATATATACACGGCTAGGCAAAATTGTCACACCAACAAAAACAGGAAAAAAAATTTTAGAATTACAAACAAAACCCTGAAAACCTACTAGAAAGTGAATGAATTTAATTAATTGGATCTTTATTGGCTTATCTGAGCTCCCTTTCACTGACTGACACATATATTCTGAATAAAAAAGTAAAATCACATATTTTTAAAATGCCATGATATGTTTTCATGAAATCTATTGTATGGTGTCTGCAATAATTAATAGGTAGTTTATCTTATGAAGAGTATCCATTTAGTTATCCAATAACTATAATTGTAGTGAGATTTTATAGTTAGTTGGTTAATAATTCTAAAACAAAGTGATATGAAAATTTCTGAGTTACTTTAATTATGTCTGTATGAGAAACAGATTGATTTTAGTAGAAAATTAGCAAATACAATTTAAACAATGTAAAATATACTTTTATATTTCATTTGTTTTTACCTACAGTAAATGCATTATTAAGAATAAGCTTCTAATTAAAATATTTAAGTAATTTATTAAATAATTATATGATATATTTTATGTAATTTTATAGTGTGCTTTGAGTTTTAATGTAAATATATCTAGATTTTAAGAAACAAACTAAAATTGTATTTTTAATATTGAGAGTGTGAGGTATATTATATATATATTTATAACAGTTTGTCATATGCCAATTTTAATCTGTGAAAAGTTACTGTTAGTTTTTTTCATACTAAAAAAATGTTTTTTTTTATTTTTACATTTTATGGCTTCTATTATGCTTTAGGTTGTTAAGTTTCATCTGTGACCATTAGATTGCTATTTACTGAATGATGGCCATAGTATCATTTTTTGTTTTCCTGCTTCTTGTATCAGGCAACACATTTTGATCTGGGTTATAAATCATCTCATTACACTTGCAAAATATTTCTTTTCTTAGGAAGTTTATTTTAGGCTGCCACTACTAGTAACAAGGGCAGTGTCCAAGATTTGTTAGTTAAATAGTCTTCTCTTTCTCTCACACATACACACAAACACATTCACATATCCATTAAATTTAAACATAGGTAAATATATACATATATATTTACTTATTTACTCTGAATATTCCTTTAAACATTAAAAAATATTCTGAAGTTATTTGTCTAATTTAATGGCTAGCACTTAAAACTTGATGTGGAGCTACTCCATTAGAGTTTTCATCTTCAAAATTTTCAGAGCAAACCCTTACCCCCAGTTTGGGAATATCTACTTGCTACTATTGCTCTTTGTATGCTCCAGCTGATGGGCAGTCTTACCTTTAGGTTCAGAACAATCCTACCGGAGAAACAATCCTTAGGTGTCTTCCTGGTAGAATTAATTATCACTTTCTCCTCAATTCCTTAATATTTTCTTCACCCCACCAGTGTAAATTTCTCACAACGACTTACCCTACTTTCATTTCCAAAGGTCTTGCCCACCTGATTCTGACTTTGTTGTGCCTGATCCATTTCTCACCTGCCCTGCGTGTTCAGTGTCTGTAGTGGTGCCTGACACATGGCAGTCCGTGATCAGTAAATGCGGAGAGAATGAATTCACTGGAGGGAATTATTAGGCTACATTTCAGGTTTCTTCCCCAGGTACCTTCTGCTTAAGGCCAAAGAGAAATGTCTAAGGAACTCTTAAGAGGCACTGAGGGGAAAAGGGTGATAGTAATACATGTTTTCATTTTACTGAGTTATTATTGTCCTTTACTTTTTTTTTCTGGTATTTTGTTAATGTTGTTATTATAACCACTGAAATAAAAGCTCATCTTAAATATTACCTTGGATACCATTAAAAAGAAAAGTAACACATAATGCATGTTTTATTTTTCCTTCACTTTCCTATTAGTAGGAGAAAGCATACCTTTAAAAAAAAAACTCTTCTCTCTCCAACCTATAGCTAGGGTGTAGACTTTTAGTAGCACTTAATGATTTTTCTTTCCCCTGTTGTTCTGGCATGCATTATTAATGAGCTTTGATTGGCATCTGCATGTTGGAATTCTTTTTTGGCTTACAATCAAATTAGAGTACACTTAGAGTTTTAGAGGGATTGTAGTTTATATAACTTGCATTGCTAGCTATAAATGGAGTTATAGATTCATCCTTAAAGAATTACCAACATCTGTATTTTAAGCAACTCTATACACATAGTGCTTTAAATGTTAACCAGGCAGATTTTCCCAGCGGCCTAGCCAGAGAGCGCAGTATTCAGTGTCACAGGTCAGCTGAGCCGCCCTTATCTGGATGAGATCAATCTTCTGGGGAAAGCAATTGAGGTTTTCTTATTTAATTTGCTTTCAACCAGACTTCTTCTTCTTTTTTTTTTTAATTTTAAGTAATGCTGTTAGTAGGTCATTAGACTTTGAGAGTTACTCACTTTGTTAGCCCAAACACTAAAACTTTGTGTCTTTTTACTCTGATTAGTGACACTTTAATAAAGTCATTTGAAGTTCAGTGGACTGAATTTTCCAACTTTTCTGATGTTTCTATGGTCACGGAAAAGCAACCTGTATTGAAGTTTGTATACAATCTTTTAAATGCAAATCTTAGAAAACTGTGTGTAATTTTGTAAATCTGACTTAATGCAGACTGCAAATGTGAGGGATTAAGATAAAAGTGGCAGCAGTGTTTTCCTTCTTTTTTTGTTTCTCGAGTTGGGGTACGGTGAGTGTCGGGAAATAGAGAAGCCACTTGACTAAAGTGGCTTGGGTCTTTGAGAATAAAAGCTGGTGGATAAAACTTTTATGTCTATATATATTTTTAAATACACCAGTAGAACAAAACTGAATTTTCTTCCATATGATTCGGTAAAATAAGGATAATGCAAAACTGTTGAATGAAAAGTCCCTTAGAAATATATCATTGATTTTTTTTTTTTTAAGTAAAGGGTATGTCCAATTGGCTATAATTAAATCATGCACGGTGAAATCACTTTGGAGGAATTAATGCATTTTGTATTAGATTGTGGACTTGAGTGAACATTTACAACACGTAAGAATGGGAAGGTTGAAAAATTATGGTTGTCTTTTGGTTCACAAGAAGCCAAGGAGGCAGGTCATTGACTTGATTTTCATGGGAAGCCTGACTGGAGCCTGCTCGCATATTCAGCGGCTCAACAACCTTGTATTGACAGGCAAGTTTGGGAGGGAGCAGCATTGTGCCATGGTTTGATGGGGAAAAACAAGGGAAGATTTAAAACAAAGCTGTGAATAGGAACAGTGGTCCTTGTGTTTTGAAGCGGACTGACTTCTCCTCTGTAGTGCTTATGAAAGTGTTACCCTTTCCTCTAAATCAAGTCTATGCTGTGCTCAGAGAAATATTTAAGTTATAATTCAGTCACTCTCAGGAGTAGAAGCACTTAGACTCTAAAGAAAATAAGGTGAGGGCTATTAGTTGCACATGCCCTAAGAAAACAGGAGTCTCCGAGGTGCCTCACTGTGAGTTGTAGCATATCAAAAACACCAACAAACAAAATGGATTTGTAGCCTTTTATATCTTTTTAAAAAAATCTTAATAGTCATAAATTTGTGTGTTTGTATTATATAAGAAAGTATGATGAATTTTAGAAGGCATTATTTTTTAAAAATATAATCCATGGATATTTTCTATGAATTAATTGTAAGGAAACCTAACAGAAATGCTATTATGTAGGCAGGATCTGACACCAAAAATATCAATATATTCACTGGGGACTTAATAAGTGCTTTTGTTTAACAAGTGAGAATACCAATAAATTCTGAACAAGGTAATGGAGAAACAAGTGGCTGAGAGTGAACATAGATATTTATTGCATTTTTAATGATTAATAATGTATATTGTACCATGATAAAAATGAATATTTTTAATGAGGTAGTCTTCTAAAAACTGGTAACAGAATAAAGAAGGGAGGTCTTAACTGATATTTTGTAAGAATAGCTAATGAGGAGTGCTTTACCTTTGGTTCCATGGTTTTAATTAATGAACATTAACCATAGATTTATGTTACCAACTAAATATAGCTTATATCACACAGATACATAATATACATAACATATGTTATTTCTCTTTATATATTTCAATCATATGACCTAACTATATGTAGACAGAGACATATAGATAGAAAGACCAGCTAAGTAATGGTACTAATTTAAAATGATACAAAAAAGGCAAAAGAAGAAAGATAAAAGGCAGTATAGTAACATTTACAAATACTTTTAGAAATAAAAGTAAATGTCAATTATACTTCCAGCAGAAAAATAGTCGACTTTCTAGAATTACCTCTATTTTACCAGTAACTCTTCAGTTTTTTGATATTTAAGGACAAGCTGCTCAGACTAAACCAAAAACATTTATTTCAGAAAAGAGAATTAATTTATATGTTTGAAAATATATGTGATATCTAATTTGAACATATACAGTATATATATATGTATATATATATGAAATATATAGCATTAATATAAAACATGAGTAAATACTATTAATAAGTGCAATATATAAGAATATTCACTTTATTATATTTCCTTTGGGGTTTGAATCCATTGTTCACCTGACTGAAGTATAATCACATTTATTTTTCTCAAATAAATATAGCTTACTTAAAATGCTGAGTTGATATTAATACAAACTTCTTCAAATTTTGAAAAGACCCCAAATTTTATAATCATTGAACCTGTGGTATATATGACTGAAAATTTATTGACTTTTGGATTTGGCTATTTTAAAAATTAATTTAGCCATTTTAATTGGGTTTACCAGCTGTTAAGAGTTGGCAATTTTATGATAATTATATACTGATGTTCAATAACCTTTGAATCTACTACTTGTAAATTTCAGAGTTGAGAATTATAAAACAACCATGTTCAATGATGATGAAAAACCATAATTTTTGGAGTTTGTGGAATCAGGATTCAAAGTTTACATCTCTCAGCTCCTGAACTAGCTCTATGACTTTAAGAAAGTTGTTAAATATTTCTGACCTTCCCTTTCTTTATTCCTAAAATATTTATGTTAATACATACCGTATCTATTTAGGGTTTACCCTTATTTAGTTAATATAGCAGGACATCTAATATATTGGTTTCTATATTATACACAACACATTTAGGGAAATAATTGTTTATCACATAAATTGGGGCATATCCTTTGCTATTATAAAATGGCTCAATAATTACAAAACAGCAAAGGCCAAAGAACATCACAACAAAATATCAAGTACCCACATCTGCAGTAGAATGAAGCTCTCTATCTAGGGAGCACACTTCGGAAAGATGAGGGTCCTTTCTGTCCTTATTAGTTCTGCATATCACTGTATGTCCTAAGCTAAGTCCAATGCCTAACAGCTAGAGATAATCAAAAATGATTTATTGAGGAAGTGACTAAATATCACAAGACTGGAGTGGGAGAAAATTTAATTAATGTGAAAATTATATTCTTAAGCTAGTTGCACCTGGAAGGGCTGTTTTTCTATTGTATGGGTCCATGAAGTAATAATCCCACAGAATATATACAGATGATCTAAGTAAATATTCAAACTTAGAACCATACAATGCTGTCTACCTGCAGAAATCCAGCCAAGATCATGTTGGTCCTGCTATATTTTATTTATAATGAAGTAAGACATTAAAATACTGTGTTACATTTATTATAAAAATAAGAATAATTTACATCAAAATTATCACATCTAAGAGAAAACTGCAGACATATTTTATGATGCTAAAAAAACATGGTAGAATCTGGGAGTTCTATAGATAATTTTCTGAAAATAGTTATTTTCCAAAATTCCGGGAAAAATATTAGAAACGAAGTAAGTCATCATATAGGTAATCCTGAATCTCTGCATCAGAGATATTGTATATAACTTCGGTTGCTTTAATTGAGAAAGATGTAATGATACTGAGAAAGGAACACAAATTATCCAGAGGAGTTTAGAAGAGTAATGAAAACATAAAAATTAAGGCTTTTAAATCAAGAGAAGAAAATAAAAGAGGCACTTTTTGGTAAAGTTTATACAATGATTTCAAGTGTTGTGTATATTGGCAATTCCCCCTCACCCCCCACAATTCGCCAGTGCACTAAAGGTAATGGCTAACACTTGCAGCTTAAAAGAGATGTATTTAGGAAAAGTAATATTCTATAACATTCTCTTATATATTAACACATGTTACAGATTAAGTTACATCAATAGCACAAGAGGTAAAATGTGTTGCATGATCCTTTTAAAAGAGGTTTAAATTACTTTGGGAATGGCTTCCACACCCTTCCACAAATGGTCTTGTGCTCCCACAGTCAGAGATGATATACTGGGCCTTCTGTATTGAAGTTCTTACATTCTAGGTAAAGTTCACACTCAGAGAGATTGACAGGGACTTCGGCAGGCGGAGAACACAAACAGAATTATATCTATACTGTATGCCATGGCCTGATTGAACATATATGTCCACTTTTAAACTTTTACATATGCCAACAGTGCATTTTGGAACATAATAATATATTTATTTAGAATATCGTCATTTTGTTTGACATTTATATGTCACATAAACTAGATTCCAATACTATAAAGAAGCACAGAAATAAGCAACACATAACTGTTATCAATTTTTTATAAAGATGAAAGACAATAAAAACTGCTTAAAATCTGGCTCACTGCAATTCAGAGTGTTTTCCAAGGGAAATTTCAAACACGCATATTGAATGGCTGCTTCCTGACTACATTAAATTTATTTTGTAACTATGCTCAGGTTTTTACGAATTGAATTTTTAAATGTGATTTCCATCTGGTGGAGCCTGGTTATCTGGTACTTCATAAAATGCATATTTTGCACAATGAGTGAATAATTTATAGTAGGACTTCTCTTGGGTAGGACAGCACGTTGGAGGAACACAAAGGAAGAATCCATTTTGGTTCCAGCGTTTCACATGCTTTAAAGCTAGTTGAATGCTGAAGTAACTTGGTGGTGTTTATCTTTGGTCACAGTTAGTTTTCTCTTTCTTTCTCCTCAACACGATGAGAGATTTGAGGCTTTTTCTCTATGTGCTGGGTAAGTTCAAAGACCTTAAGAAAACCGGGGCCCTCTAATCACTATAATTTTATCTTTATTTTCTAAGGACAGAAATTAAAACTTCATCCTGCTTTATTTGGATGTTCTTTCAAAGTCTCGTTCCTTAGTGCTGATTTTTAAAAAACATCCATGTCAGTAACTTAGTTTCTGAAAGAACCCAGTTTGGTCTTTGTGAGGAGTGAAAGGTTAGGAAGGATATGTTGTGTAGCCAGAGTTTCAAGTTGGTGGTTTTTACTTTTGTGCACTGTGTTTCCCATTCAGCCCGAATGTGCCTATCTGCAACAGCTCTGGAGAAGCACCTTTGTCTCCAGAGCTGGCCTCCAGGAAGGCTTGGACCGGTATAAGTTTGGCGAAATGGGCACTGGCTGGCATCCACAGGAAAACAGAGCTCCCGCTGATTCCCTGGAAAGTTCTGTCCCCTTGGGCTCTGCAGTGAGCCATTTCATGTCACTGGGGACAGACACTAAGCAGAAAAACTTCTGAGGTATCTATTCATCTGGCCATTCCACTTGAAGAAGAATGCCTGATTCTTAAGGCAGGCTGGTTCATCATACTTCCCATTCTGACAAGTTGGAATGAAAAGACACTTAAATCATTATTATTGTTGTTGTTGTTATTATTATTATTATTATTATTATTATTATTATTATTGGATTAGAGGCATGGGCATAGGTTTCTCAGGATTCATTCAGGAGCCAATGAGAGAGCTGGATGGTCATATTGGTCATTTTGGAGTAAACCTTATTTTCAAAATCCCGTTTGACTCCATCTTTACTTAATGAACTTATATTTAAGGACAATGAATCATAAGAATGGGTAATTTTAGGATTGGATATTTTATGAATGTAAGCTTGGTGCCACCAATTTGGAATTAAAATGTATGGGTGGAACACAAGACCATTGCTCATACAGTGACTACTTTAAAATGTTTCATTTTTATGTTGATTTTGGTCAGTGTGCTTTTTAAAAAATTTACAGCCTCTGGCCCCAGTCGTATGAGACGTAAGTAAATGATCAGAACAGACTCTCAGATTATAGAGAAACTAGAAATGATGTCATGCCTTTTCTTTTGTTATCCATCCTCTGCTCTCTTGTTAAAAAACTATTCTTATCCACTCATCTACTGAGGGCCCTTGGGCTGTCTGCAAATCCTAGCCAATGTAAAGAGCACTGCTATACACATAGGGGTGCATGTATTCTTTCTGATTTGTGTTTCAGGACACTTAGGCTATATATTCCTAGAAGTGACATCACTGGGTCTAATGGCAGCTCCATTTTTTATTTTTTTGAGGAAAATCTATACTGTTTCCATAGGAGCTGCATTCCCACCAGCAGTGTACTAGGGTCCCCTTTTCTCCAAACCCTCGCCAGCATTTGTAATTTGAAGATTTATTGATCATGTAGTCACCATTCTTCCAACTGTGAGATAGTCTTCATTCTGGGCAAGATGGATTCTTCAGAATTCTTCACAATAATCCCTCTTCCTACAGAATTCTAGACTCTTTCCCTCTCAGAATAAATTGGGTTTTGAGGGGGTCCTTCACTTTAGGTATAATATTTACTGCAGGAATCCATATCACTCCAGAAAGAAAAATACTTCCTTTCAAAGTATTTTATATTGCAATTTTTAACAAACAGTTGATATAATTAGGCTTTTAGCTTGATTATTAACTCCTGTTTTCCCCAACAAACACTTACTTTATAATGGAATTCAGATTGTTGCACATAGTTCTTACTTTAATTTTCATCATTGGTGTAACAGAGATGGCAGTAATTACTATCATGATTGAATTAACATGTTTATCTATAATTTAACTCTAAGTGATTACATGATGGGCAATTAACATAATGTGGAAGCATATTTGATCACCCAGTGCAGCCATTTCCAAACTAAAGGTGAACTGGTCTCAGGGCCAGGGGAAACTATCTCCTGGACTCGTCTCCCTCTTCACTATTTCAACCAGAGCAGTTCCAAGGGAAATGTTTCAAATGTTTTCTTCCTCCTACCATTTATTTTCAATATAATAATTCATTTTTCATGACTAAAAAGAAGTTTCAACAGAATAGGTAATCACTGAGTGTTTTGTTTGAAAATGTACCAGCATGCAGGTTGCCAACAGATTTGGGAAATACATCTGTTACACTTGACTATTCCTCCTTGAATAAAACATTCTTTTTCTTTTTTCTTTTTTAACATTCTTTCTTTTCTTAAAAAAGACTTGTTTTGTTTTTAAATATATTTTATTGATTTTTTTTACAGAGATGAAGGGCGAGGGATAGAGTTAGAAACTTCGATGAGAGAGAAACATTGATCAGCTGCCTCCTGCATAACCCCTGCTGGGAATGTGCTCGAAACCAAGGTACATGCCCTTGACTAGAATTGAACCTGGGACCCTTGAGTCCACAGGTTGATGCTCTATCCACTGAGCCAAACCAGTTAGGGCTAAAATGTTATTTTTCAATCGTTGCTTTGTAAGCCTACCTATCAGTATTTGCAAGTATTCCATTTGCCCATGTTACAGAAAGGATGTTTTTAAAGTGGAATTTTGAAAAGTCCCTTATTTCAAAGAGTGGTTCATTGGAATGCTTCCCGAGGTGGGTACTAGTAATGAGTCTCTATCCTCTGGGGGTGGCCAGTGTTCTTTGCATGTTAGATACATATCAGTTGTTTCTCTGTGCAATGAACGGGGGCTTTCTTATGCGTCTCCAACACCCTGCAACCTGGCGCTAGAGGAAAAAAGTTAGCATCAACTGTATGAGCCTTAAGACTATGTTAAATTCTGAGGTTGCAGTGGTGGTATTAGAAACATGAACCATTTCCGTATTGCCCTCTCCTTAGCAGAGTGCTTTGCACAGATTAGGCCCTTGAGGAATATGTTTTTAATTCATAATTAGCCCTCTTTGGTATCCTCAAGTTAAAATATGATTCCACTCTAATTTGAAGACATGTTAAATCCTTCTGAAATTTTAGAAGTTGGCAAAGTTTAGAAGGATGCAAAAGGTGCATTCTTAACAACTAATAAAGATTTTAAATGACCCAAACCAGATCTCATTTTTCAAGAAGTGTCCAGTTCTATAGAAAGTTTGGCATTTAGTTAGAATGACTTCTTTCTTCGAGCAGTTCTACAATAATTTGAAAATGAAAACCAGCCAGCATTTAGCAATGATAGTCTACAGAAGTTTCACGAAAACATTACTTCATCACAAACAAAGAAACTATTCATTGCCTGTTCGGCATCATCTCAACATCTGTCCACTATTGACTTGTCCGTTTTTATATTGTTGTAGAATATGATGTAAATTAAAAATGTATTGTTTTATTTTTCGTTTAAAATAGAATTTTGGCCCCATTGTATTTGGCCCAGAAGTGAGATAAGTATGTGTGAAAATAAACGCTTTTTCATAATATGTTTATGTATATATATTTTTTATCCCATCTGTTAGTTGGTCTAAGACTTGATAATGGTTTTAAAAACGGCATGTAATATTTGTCTTTAGAATAAAATAATGCTGTAACAGTGATTATAGTTACATATATTTGGAAAGACCATGGGTATAAATATATACATATCTATAATAATAAAAGTATAATTGCTAATTAGACCTGATGTCCTTCTGGACGAAGCCTGGCTGCAGAGGGGTGGGGGGCGGAGTGGGGTGGGGGCCCTCAAGGAAGCTGCAGCAGCTGTGAGGGATCCAGGCAGCTGCCACAGCTGTGAAGGCCTACTCTTGCACGAATTTTGTGCATTGGGCTTCTAGTACATGTGTGTGTGTGTGTGTGTGTACGGGGGGTGGTTATCTTTAAAAAGTCCCTGATTTCAAAGAGTGGTTCTTCAGATAACTTCCCCAGATGAGTAACTGGAGATGGCATCACTTTACTTTGTTGTATATTAAAAAGTCTCAGAGATGGTTTAGTATTATAAAGGAGGCCTGTTGTTTCTGTAATGTGAGTTATACACATCTTTACTTATAAATAAGCATGTTACATTTTAATCTTTAGGGTAAAATATTTAATGATTGAGCCTTTGACAGATAGCTCAGTTGGTTAGACTATTGCCCCGATATGCCTAAATTATGAATTCAATACCAGGTCAGGGCATATACAAGAATCCTCAATGCATAAGTAAATGGAACAAATATTTCTCTCTCTCTCTCTCTCTCAAATCAATAAATAAAAATTTGGAAAAAGATTTAATGACTGAAAAGTTTCAGATAAATACTAAGTAAATTATCCTTTGGATGAACTATAGCATTTGAGAATTTGCAAAGCAATCATTATAGATTTGACCCAGAGGTCTCAGTCATCCATTTTTTTTCAGATTGAATCCAATTTTAATCATCATAGGAAAATAGATGTCTATGCCTTTACTCAGCAGATCTTTTAAAATTGTAACTTACAAGTTGCCCCAGATATCCTTGGGGAATGAATGAGCAAATAAATAATAATTCTCTCTAATCAGCTGAAGTTAAAATTAATAGAATTTTTTATTTTTGAGGGGCTTTTTATTAATGAACATTTTCTATTTGTAGCACTCAACATATACATTATCTTCTTTAGATACAGTTTGTGCGGAAAGAAATAACTAAGTAATGTTGATGTAAATAGAATCAAGGTTCAAAATTAAACACTTGGGCTCTCCTTACTCTCATTGTCCAAGTGAATTGTGATTAGGTCTTTGCTCATGGAACATCGAGCAAATTATCACTTTCTTTTCTTATCCAATGTAGAGGAATCGTGTGTACCAAGTAAGGGAAGAGAGTCTTGGGGCCATAGAAACTGGGAAGGAGTTCCCCCTATCATCCCTGAGGCCAGTTAAGGAGAGAAATTAAACCGTAATCCAGAGAGTCAGAGGCTGCAGCTGGGAAATTAGTGTGAAGCCTCAAATCCCACAGGAAAATGTGCACAGACTTCAGAGTGAAGAAAAGATTGGGCGATGGGAGAATAATGAGAGAACTAAAGGGAACAATTAGGCAAGAGGGAAAACAAATCTAAGGTTTAGGTTTTAACTTGGTGAGAGTCCTGGATCAAACTTGGTATCTTAAAGGAACTGCTCACAGCAGTGTTCTTAGAATGGTTTCTGAGACTTTTTGAATCTTGGATTCATGAAAATGGGAGAAAATCATAATAGTTTAGCTCTAACTCTACATTTATATCATTGGCTGCCTTTTCTAAAATTCACATATTTTTTCATTTAGATACGCATAGAAAGAAATTTAGTACAGCCTCTACTTATTATTAATTTCTATAATTCATAATTCCCTGCGTATCATCAACAATTTATATTTTTATCTTATGTAGGTTTAGAGGAGCTTCACATGGTGTACTGATACTGATAAGAGGGTTAAAGACCTTTTAAAATAAATATTAATTTCTGAGCAAGTGATTTATAAGTGCATTTATTACTTTTCTCTAATCCTAAAACATGTATACTTCCTACAATAAAATTAAATAGCTTCTGTGATGTTTATCAGAATTGGTTAGCTGCTAGTATAACAGAATGTTTGCAGAGTACTCTCAGTAAATCCATAGCCTTCTCATATTTTAACATACAAAAGATAGTAAAAATAGAAACCCCTTTGATCCACCTCATTACAGAATGCATTCCATATCTGATTCCAAATGCATTTAGGTAAATAGGAAGGAAAACTTGATCTGGTGTTGATATGATGGTAGAGTTGTTTCAGGTGTGATTTGAATCTGTGCTCTGTTTTTTTATTATTGTTTAAAGTATTACAAATAGTAGTATGTATATATGTCTCCTTCCCCCCCCCCCCCC
>PVJN01054882.1:0-13261 GCA_004026805.1 Lasiurus borealis | reverse complement strand
GGAGGTGGCCCGCGCGCCCCCGCCCCGCCCCGCCCCCCCCGCTTTCTCCCCGGGCTGCGTTTCCCGCCGTCCCCGCCCTCTCCCGCGGAGGCTGGGGCTCAGACGGGGTGGGGGCCGGCCCAGACCTCATTAATCAGAGGCTCCTGGTGGATGCGGGCGGAGGAGATGCCACCCAGGGCGGGAAAAGGGGCGCGCAAGAAGGGGCGGGGGCCAAGCCGCCGCCTCCGCCGCCGCTGCCGCCGCCGCCGCGCGCGGAGGGTCCTTCCCTCCCGCTTTTACTCAATTAATGGGGCTCTCGGAACGTCAGCCGGGGAGGGGAGGGGAGGAGGAGACACTGCAGGGGACCGGGGCCCGTGGCCATCCAGGCCCGATACCTAACATCCTCGGGTCTGGGCGCGGGGAACGGGGTAACACCCCACTCTGGCCCTTTAGGGCCCCGCCACCGCCACACTCGCGGCCGGCGGGCAAGAAAGGGTAATGAACTTGGCTGCCCTCTCGCCATCCCTTGCCACCTACACACGCTGGGGCGAGCGGATCCTGCGCCCCCCGGCTCTGGGTGGTGGGCGCGCGCCCGCCCGCGCCGCAGCGGGTCTGCGCCTGGGTGGTTCCTCTCGGTGCCCCGCCGGCGGCTTGTTTACGCGCATCACATTAGTCACCGGTGAGCTCCGGATCGATAGCAGCGTCGTGCGCCTTCCTGGAAGGAGAGCCGGGGTGCGGGAGGGGGCCGCAGCGCCCCCAACTCCCGGCCACCCTGGTCGCGGGTGGCCCCCCCCCGGGGCCCCATCCTCCAGGGGTGCCCTTCCCCCGCACCGGGGTCCAAGGCTTTCTCCCCCACCCCGGGCGTCACCAGCACCATTCACTTGTCTAGAGAAGTTGAAATTCTCTGATAGGGATGTAATAGAAAGAGGAGGGACGTTAGAAAAAAAAAAAAATGCAGTTTCCATAGTGCCGGGAAGAGGGGGTGGGCTCCAGCGAAGAAAACAGCTTCGGGATCCTGGCGCCCGGGGAGGGGGTACCCCCCCTCCCACCGACCCTGGACTCCCCTGCGCGGAGGCGCTGGGAATGGGCGGCTCCAGACCTGGACGTCCTTTACCCGGCAGCAAAGGCTGCGTAGAAGATGCCCTTGAATGAGTGCTTTTAGTTTTACATCTGCGCCGCTTTTGACTTTCAAAGTCGATTACAAATTAGGACCCGTACAATGGCTTCTCGAAAATGACAGAAGTGAGGGCTACCGGTGAGGGTGGGAGGTCCTGGGCTGAGATCCTAACAGGCAGGCGCGGGGGCTTGCAGACACCAAGAAAGCTTACAAAACCAACCCGTCCACTTAAAAAAAAAAATTAAATTGTGTTTTCACGAAATAATTCGAAACAATAATGTAGCTATATTTTTTTAAGCCCTGCCTTTGAATGTCCTCTGCAGTCTATATAAGCCTTTATTTTTTTTTTAAGATGTAATGAAATCTTAAAGGAAAATAAAGATTGTAATTTTTGAAAATGTATTATAACATATTATAATATATGTGTGAGAATGTGACGAAGATTCTGTTAGCTAATATGTGTAAAGAGAGACTTACACAAAGATCATAGCATTTATAGCATGCATACAATTATGAGAAGCATACATTTGGGAAGAATAATCAGTTAGGCAAATATAATAGAATTATATTTGAAGTTGCACCTCCATTTTAAACCATACTTTAAAAAATACAGCTAGGAATGCCATTTTTAAGTGTGTGTGTTTATGTATATATTTGTGTACATATGTATATATAGGTATGCGTGTATGCATGTAGACATGTGTGTATCTGTATGCATGTGTGTATATATATGTGTGTATCTATATGTGTGTATGTATGGGTATGTATATGTATGTCTATACATGTATAATTATGTATATGCTGGGGGATCCACCTTTATGGACATTGTACTCTGGCTTTTCTATTCTTTTAGACCCTGTTGCTCTTTTTATGTTAACAAATGTTGCCTAGCAATATGTCTACTCAGATGAAAAAATTTTTATCTTAGGGCTTGAAGAAAACGTGGTTCAGTTTTATTGGCTTTGTGATGATTTACATCCCCCTGTATAAGGGATGCTAATGGGCCTGCCTGTAGGTATGTTCAGTTATGCTAACTAGCAGCCAATGATCATGGTTCAACATCATGCAATTATGCTTTCTTCTGGAAAGTATCCTTTGCAATTGTTTCATATTTTCTTCTTGATTCAGATTTTAACACAAAATTAGATTTTCACATATTTATTGAATATTTACTTGCTGTGCCCATCAGGTGTTCACAGTGTTATCTTTTTTTATTTTTTTTATTTCCCTTTAGGACCATTCTAGTGTAAAATGCCAGTATTCAGGTTAAGGTGTCAGGGGCTCTTAAGTTGGCTGTTTGCAAGTTCCCCAGGTACTGCCTCAGTTACCAGTTAGAGGTGGAAGAGGGAAGGGGGAGGAGTTATCACCTGTATCAGGAAGATCACATCTAAATACAAATTCTATTTTTATTAAGAAGCCAGTTCATGAAACTCTGTAATTGGAAGTATCCCAGTCTTCCTCCTCCACGAAGGAACTCGTTGTCTTTCTCCCTTTCTATTGCCAAATAAGCTATTTATTTCTTTAAAGCTTGTTCGACACCTTGTGATTTCCCAACTGTTCTCCCATACTTTTTCAGCAAAAGTCAGCTAACAACATCTGCCAACCTGCTCTCCATGCAGGGCTGGGTACTGCTCGTGTGGCCTGCTGCCAGCAAGCAGCCTGGATGCCATTTTTTTCTCATGGTCCAAGATCTCTCATTGGAAGTCCTCTTTCCTTTCATGGATAACAAAATGGTCATATCTCTTGGCAAGAAGTGTTTTTGTTTTGTGTTGTGTGTGTGTGTGTGTGTGTTTTTTTTCCATAAAATTGTATACAATGACCCTTTTTATTATTTTAAAAAAAAAGTCTTTCCTGGAATAATTTAATTGCCTTTCAGAAAATAGTCCATTCATTAAAATATAGATGTTAAAATGTATAAAAATCCATACTACTTATAATAGTAAGCATCATTTATACTCTGTTTCCTATAGAAAGGGCATGTTAAGAGGAGAAAAGTAGATAACATTTCAATGCTTAGGTTGTGTTTGTGTTTTTTTTTAAATTCATAACACTGCAACTGTTTGACAGTATTTTCTATCTAGATTAACTAGATAGAAACTGAAAACTTACTAAGGAGATCATTAAGTGGAATACTATATGACCAGTTAAAATAGCTTTAAATTAAAATGTACTTTAGGAGGTATAGATTTTTAACTTCAGAGGTTTATGTCACAGGATATGTTTGTCTTTTAAAAGAGTGGAAACATTTCATCACATTTTGCTTTATAAATAAAGTACTTTAGTAGCTCGTTTAATACGTTTCCCTTTCTCTGATGAATGAGCCATACAAAGACAGATTTTTCCTCATCTAGGATTCTAAGGGCACTTCCTACATTATAGTGGCTAGGTTTTTTATCCATCATAAATATATTTGCTAATACGTTTCAACTGAAATTTCACAAGTTTTGCTAATTCTGAGCCGCAATGCTTTATATGAGGGAATGTAACTGTTGTTCAGATCAGTATGGCATTCCAAATGTCTAAAGGATCAGGATATGTTAATAGATGGTATCAGTTCCTTGGAAATTGTAAAAACTTTCCACTTTAGCATTTATTTTGATCATTAAAAATACTGATATAGTCCAGCTGATATGACTTAGTGGTTGAAGGGCAACCTATGAATCAAGAGGTCAATAATTTGATTCCTGGTCAGAGCCCAGGTTGCAGGCTCAATCTCCAGTAGGGGGCGTGCAGGAGGCAGCAGATGGATGGTGTTTCTATCTCTCTCTTTCACTTCCTTCCTCTCTAAAAATCAATAAAAACATTTAAAAAAATACTGATATATTTCAAGTGGTTTTTTTTTCTTCAATATTCATTTAGAGAGGAAGGATTTTCCATAATAAAGGAATATTTCATGTGCATATAAATAGAACAAACTTCTATAGATAACCCACTTTCACCGATAACAATACTGTTTTTGAAGAATACTCATTCAGTGGGCACAAGAAAAATTAAGCGAATATTAAAAACATTTTTGTTTTAAATATAATTAAGTTGAAGAAATTTAAACATATAAACAACCAATTACTAAGTGACTACAGTTAGTAACTTAAAATTCTTATTAATTTTAATTAATGGATTTTGCTGTTTGAATTTTGAAAATGTATTTCTAGATTTTTTTTAAAAATCTCTCAAAGATTACCCATGATTGAAATAAAAATTTTACATATTGACTCTATGGCATTACTGAATCATAACAAAAAAAAGAAGCAGCAAAAGGTTTCTTCTTAGAACATCCCTCTTCTGGGAATGCTGGTGGCCCTGTAACCTAATCACTCAGGTTTTGCATGACTAAATCGATGCCTGGTGTAGTGATGGCTGTTAGTGTTCTAGCTACTGAGTTAAAACCGTTTGTTAGTTTGTTGTTATTGTTGTTTTCTATCAGAACAGAACAAAATTGCCTGCTTCTCAATCTGTAGCTCATGAGCAGATGACAGAAGAAAAAGTCTCTAAAATGACACAGCTATTTTCTAGGAGAGGGAGGGGGGATGAGCAGTGAGGATGGCTGCTAGTGTCCTTGAACCGAGAGCAAATGTTAGGAAGGGGAAAGACCAGCCCCCTGGTCATTGATCCCACTGTTTGTTCTAGGAGCAAGCTTTCACCTGTTTTTTTCTAAAACTGCTCAGGAGGTAAACAGGGCACGAGATACCTTTTCCACCAGATGCTCTACTGTTTTGTGGAGCTGAATTTTAATCAGAAATCTTCCACTTTTCTGCAGTTCACGTGCTGTTTCCAGGCTCGCCTCTGAGTCTGTTTTCTTGAGTTGTTTTGAAACACAACCCAAAGATAACAGAGGAAATGTGACCCGCTCTTGTGAATGCTGCCACCAACTGGCAATGTTTCTTCCCCAGGCAGAACCCGCTCTCCTGCCAGTTGTCCCAGCCAGGGTGGTGGCTGCTTTTTTGAAAGTTGATTACAACCTAACATACATTTTTTTTTTTTGGTACAAATCTTTAAATAAGTTGATAGAAACAATTTGAGATAAAACAAAAGTATTGACAATGAATGACTAAGAACGATATCAGATGATAAATAAGGAATGGATACATTAATAAGTTTACAAACTTATTTTTCATGGTTGAGAAAGTATTAAGCTGATGTGTTCACTTTTTCTAATACGTTTTATATCTTCATTTGCATATTTACTTACCAAATTGCATATTTACTGTGCCAGTTTGTAAGATTCTAGAAAACTATCTAACCAACAAAATAAAAACAGACAAGAATCTATACTCAGAATTGTTTTTGGAATGTTTGCTATGGCAATCCTAAGAGTTGCAATCAAGATTTGCTTGTCTGGTAGGTAAACATTTAGTTATATTTCTCCCCTAAATTGGCCTATCAGTCTCATTTTTCATTCCTTTTCTTTATCTTTCTTTCTTTTTTTAAGAGTAAGCCAACTTCTATTGAAAAGCAAAATTTGAAAAAAAATATGAATGGGAAATAAAATATATTTGAAAACTATAAATAATGGAAACATTTTAAAATTTTAAATGACAAATGGCTGTTAATATGTCAAATGTAGCTATCTTTTTGATTAAAATAATTTGGACTTATGTACTCATGACTTATTTATCAACTCTAAATGTATAAATTACATCTTCTACTTTAATTGCTTCAGTCTCAGTCTTTAGACAATGCCAATAATAGAGATATTCAAGTTAGTGATGGTATTTAGAGCTAATTTATCTAAATAGAGTGAGGGGATCAGAAGACATTTTATTTGCTATTAAACATGTTCTTCAGGTACCTTTATTTGTGGGTGGAAAAAAAGCTTGTATATAAAATGGCAATAATAAAAATAATAATAACTAGTGAGAATAGTTTATCAGTGTATGTATGTAAGTTAAGCCATTTGATTCTTACCAGTCTGTGGAATAAATAAAAAATATATATTATTTTCCCATAATGCCAGTATTATAAATATATGATAAATATACGATTCTAACACAACTGAGCATGATGTCCAGGTCTTTAAATTTCCCTAATGGGTAATCTTTTTTAACCTGTCCTGTTAGTGGACATACAATGTTTAAGAAGCATGATTAGCTGTTGACATAGGCATTATGTTTTTTTGCCTTGTTTAGAACAATTACAACACAAATGATATTAACTAAAGCAACTTGAAGAAATATGGATTAGTGAGGTTCACAGAAAATAGATAAAGCAACAACTTGTACAATTAAAGCAGATGCCATCTTTGGCCATTTCCCTAGGACTGTTAAATGTTAAATAGAGATTTCAGTTTAGATAAGCACATTCTAAGAATTACTACTGGAAGTGTAAGCATCAGCCTGTATTTTTGAGTTTGCTACTTCTTAAATAAGATGCCAACTTGTTGTCTTGTTAAGTGAGAGAAGAAAGAATTACATTAAATTTTTCTTAAAATTACATTTTTTATTGCAAGAATGTCTTTATAGATAGTAAAGAGTAAGAATTAAAAAGTCATGTTATCCATCCTAAAAATTTGCACTCAGAAAATAAAATATATGAAGATTTTGAGACATGAGATTTTCCTGTTTTTATTTTGGTAGATGTGTACCTGATTTTAAAACTTGCACAAACTAAAAGTGTATCCCAATTTCAAAGTTGCATCCATATCCTTCACAGTATAAATTAAAAAAGGAAATTAATATGTAGATTGTCATTGATCCTCAGTACTTTTCAGTTATAGAATAATAAAAAAGTAGGATTATCGTTTATTTTGCAGGCAATTTATATCTTTCTCAAGTCAAAACATAAAAAAAAATCAGCAAACATTGAATTACTAAACATGTGCTAAATATTTGTTAAGTATCAAGCATAGTTTAGGAATTATCTAAAACAGGTCTTTCTTTGCCCCTTGCGTTTCCTATCTAAATAATAAGGCACTATTTTTCTTAAATTACTTAAGTTTGAGTAACAACTACATTTTTAATGATATTGAAGTCCTTTTCATTCATTTTATAAATAAGACACATCCATTTAAAAGTTACTAAGGATGTTTAAACTCAGAGAGTGCTTTCAAAGTTACCAGCTGAATACTTTGCAGAGAATGAAATTGTAAATAAAGTATCTAAATTTCGTTTCATGGAAATTCGTTTTAATGAGTCAAATATCAATAATTCTATTTAATTTATTTTTAGGTTAATTTTTAAAAAGCTAATATTTATACTACTGATTTCTTTTTCTTGTACCTTTGTTAAATATTGTCAAATAATTTGGAAACAAAAAATGTTATATATGTATTAAAACTATCATCTGGCATTTTTCTTAATTTCCTTAATGCTTTATTTTTTTTTAAGTTGCTGTATTAGCCTCTTCTTACTAATACTGCATGGTAGATAAAATGGTTTTTATCTTGAGCCAGGAAGTTTCACAAATGTCACATCATATTCAGAAAAATTCTAGGAAAAGGTGACATGAAAATATAGTAAAAGAAGAACTGGACTTCATTTTGATTAAGTAGAACTAAATTTTAATTGAAATTTTGTTTGCATTTAAAAGAAAGGGAATAAAGTAAAAGACAAAATGGGACAACTTTAAAATTTACGGTATTTTATTGGATTGATGTTAGGTTTTGAGCAGTTCTCCTCGTTGGTTTGCCAGTGATCCTGCAGCAATTGGTCTCTGACACACCCACCTTGCTGTTCCACCTCTTCAATGTGCCTCACAGAAGCATCACCATGGTTGTTCCGTTATTCAGTGTTAAGTTAAAGAGTATCAACTCCATTTGTAATGATACTGAAGTCCCTGTCATTCACTTCAAAATGCTCCTTAAATACAATGAAACTATTTGCTATTGGCGTCTCACTGTCATTTCCTATTGCTTCTTTTTTTTAAAAAAAGTTCTTAAACAAGTTCCCTCTTCTCAATGGTGTTTGCATCCTAATTTCATAGGAGGGGAAAATCCTTTTTAGTCTCCCGGAGTTTGTTTTCTGGATAGTATTCTCCGTCATGATTGGATTACAGTTTCAGACATAATAATGCGTAATTGCAACATTTTAATGGTTATAACCAAGTGCCCATTTTATAAATAAGACATATCCATTTAAAAGCTATTAAGGGCGCTTAAACTCAGTGCGTGCTTTCAAGGTTATCAGCTGAGTAGTTGGCAGGGAATGAAATTGTAAATAAAGTCTCTAAATTTCGTTCCATGGAAATTAGTTTTAATTAGTCAGACATCAGTAATTCTATTTAGTCTATTTTTAGGTTAATTTTTTTTAAAGCTAATGTTTTATACTATTGATTCTGCCTGGGTCTAGAGTACAAGGAATTATCTGCTTAGTATGGAATAACAGTGAGGTTCCCAATTACGTAGTCTGGTGAATTCAAACTAACCCCCTGAAATACGGGATTCTTTTAAATGTGTCCATATGTTTCAAGCATCTACTTTGTGTTAAACACTGTGTGTGTGGCCCTGTGGACAACAAAATGCAAACCTACAACAGCCCCTCCACCTGTTCCATTTCCCAGACCTTTTGGTGGTCAAGTGAAATCTACATGTCCCTGACCTCCCTTTATGCAAGCCACCTCCAGGGATTGCTTTTGCAGCCAATCACCTTCCCGTAGTAGGCAAACTGTGGCTCGAGAGCCACATGCGGCTCTTTGGCCCCTTGAGTGTGGCTCTTCCACAAAATACCATGGTCTCAGCGAGTCTATTTTGAAGAAGTGGCGTTAGAAGAAGTTTAAGTTTAAAAAATTTGGCTCTCAAAAGAAATTCCAATCGTTGTACTGTTGATATTTGGCTCTCTTGACTGATGAGTTTGCCGACCACTTAACCCATAAAATAATGGCCCCCTCCAGGACAAACCGCTGGCTCACTTATTTCCTGCTCCAAAAGAGGTGGATGCCTCAAGCCCAGTGTGTCAGTTGTGAAAATGCCCCTGCAGGGGTCATGTCCAGTGGGCCTCTCTATGTCACCTTCATCATGCTTGGGAAGAGGGGAGCAAGAGGAACAGAAGCAAGTTTCTGTGCCAGAAATCTCAGATCTGAGAAGCTTGTGTCCTTCACCAGCATGTGTGTCTTGTTTTTTGTTTTTTTTTACAAATAAGACTCATCAGTTTGTAAAAAAAAAAAAAAATGAAATGAAATCTCTGACCCCACAGTACCCTCAGGAGTTCACTGTCTAAGGGGAGAGAAAGAACCTATAGGCAGATAGCCAAATCAAAGGGCTAATTGTGTAAAGTTCAGAAATAGGGCCAATTGCATAGGGGAGATTTGTGTATTATAAATTTTATTTCATTGGGGAAAAGATAAATTATGGGGTTGGCATACTGGAAAATAAGACTGAAGACACATTAAAATTGGGTCCCAGGTCTTCCACTAAAATGTCAAATGAATCAAAGATTTAAATACTAAAACATGAAACCATAACATTTAGGAAAAAATAAAAGAACTATTAAAAGATATGACTTTTTGAAAAAGAATTCTGAGAAAAGATACAGTCCAAGTATAGTTAGCAAACTGGGAAGAAATTGCAGCTAGTGTCACAGATGAAGTGCTAATTATGTATGTGTGTATATATGTATGAATGAGTGTATACATGTATGTATGTATGCATTTAAAAGGTTTGCAGTGAAATGGACACTAGAAAAAAACCTCTTGGAAGTGTTTGGGAAATAAACGAGGAAAAAGCATAATACTCTCTAGATCCATTGTGTTGTTGAAAATTGTCAGAATAGAATAAGACGACACCAAATGATTTTGCTTCTGTGTGGAATCTTAAAAAACAAACAAACAAAAAAAAACACACCAACAGTAAAAATAAACAAAGAAAACAGACACTAACCCATAGATACAGAGAACAAATTGATGGTGATTAAATGGAAGGGAAGCTGGGGGAATGGGTGAAAAAGGTGAACGAGATTAATAAGTACAAATTGTCAGGTATCTAAATAGTCACAGGATGTAAAGTACAGCGTAGGGAATGTAGTCAATAATATTGTAATAACTGTGTATGGTGTTAGATGGGTACTAGACTTACTTGGGGTGAATAATTTGTAAAGCATATAAATGTCTAATCACTATGTTGTACACCTGAAACGAATATATTGAATGTCAACTGCAATTGAAAACTTAAAAAAACAAAAATTAGTTAAACATAAAATAAAACAAGGCAAGGACCAGTTAGGACAGCCCAGTGGGAGCTGGTGGTGGCTTGAATAGCTTCTGCTGTGGGCAGATGTATGTGGAATGGAAGGTTGAGTTTTAATACCTTAAAAAGCTCCTGTAAGAGAATAATAGAGAGGCCAAAACGACATGTAAAAATAGGTGAAGGATCTAAACACAAAGTTTACAATAATGAAAATAAAGTGCAAGAAAGTATCAAACAAAGGAGTTTGCTTAACCTCTCTCAGAATAAGATAAACGCAGATTTTTTTTAAACCACAGAAGGCTACAACCATTCGCCTATCAGATTGGCATAGATCGAGAAGTTTGATAACACAGCTTTTTGCCAGAATGTTGGGAAAGGTTTCCACTCAGGGTTGCTGATGGTACAGACCGATGTAGCACCTATGCAGGGCTATTTGACTATAGCTGTCAAAATGACAAATGCTGACATCCCTTGACCCGCAATTTAACTTCTAGAAATTATTTGTGCATAAATGAGATGGTTTCTTTACTAGAGTATTTATTTCATTATTGTTTAGAATAAAAACTGATGCACATGTGTGACATAATATTATTGAAATATCTTCATTACAGTTTTGTCTAAAATAGCAAAAAAAAAAAAATTGGAAGCAAGTTGAATGCCAACAATTGGAAATGGTCAAATTTTAGATAGATGATAGATAGATATAGGTAGATAGATAGATAGATAGATAGATAATAAATAGATAAAGAGATATAGATATATAGATATAGAAATATAGATGTAATATGTAGAGATTGAGACATATAGGTATAGATCTACATATATCTATCTAACATCTATATATAGGTATGTGTGTATATATTCATACCATAATACTGGCAACTGTGACATGAATGAGAAAGCTCTATTTATGCAGACTCATAATATTGGGAGATACAGTGTAAGGTGAGAATATAAATCACAAAACAGTGTGCATAGTAGAGTGATACATTTTTATTTTTTATTTTTTAAAAAAAGCAGTGTGCCTGTACATACATACACACCCTGGAAGCATACTCCCAAAGCTGGCCATCCTGTGCACCCAGGAGGGATTAGGGGTAGGAGACAGGGAAGGACTCACCTTTCACCAAGTTTAGTTTTTGATTTTCTGAATTTTGTAACACAAGAATCCATTAAATATTCAAATTGTACAAAGGATGTGTTTTAATTGTTAAAAGCTCAGTAGACCTTGGTGACAGTTTGAGTATGAGGAAGGGAGGAAGAAACAGGAATGGCTTCTGAAAGTTGTGCCCAAGGACTGTGCATAGAGCAGCGTCCTTCCCTGCAGGAGGGGAGACTGGATGAGGACAGAGGGTACAGAGGGGCAACTGAGAGAGTGATTCTAGACAACGGAGGTTTGACATCAGTATCGCAATCCAAGAGAAGATGTCAGGTAGACCAATGGAAAGGTTTGGATGGGAGGTATCTGTTTGGGAGCCGGGGCCATACAGCTACATCTGAGTTTGCAGGATTAGCAAAAATCTTATGTGAGAGATGAGATAGAGACAACCACCCAGGATTGTGTTGTGCCAGACCACGTTAACATTCTAAAATCAGGGAATCTAATGAGCAGGATGAAATGACCAACAAAATAAGACCCAACACAGGGAGGCATGGAACAGACTGACATACCTTGATGTGGGATAAAGGGGAGGAGAAGAGATAAACCAAAGAATTTATATGCTTATAGGCAGAGCCCATGGACAGGGGCAATAGGGTAGTGAAGACATGGGTGGGTGGGTAGGGGCCAGGAGGATGGGAGCAAAGGGGAGGCAGGAGAGATATCTGTAATACTATCAACAATAACAAGTTTATTTAAAATACAAAGTCACTCCCTATGGATGCTCTGCCTCTTGGAGCGGAACATGAAACTTCTCTTCATCACCACATTGATCGTGGGCTCTGATGTCTTCCTTCTGTTGCTGGGACCTTCTACGACCGATGAGAAAAAGAAGGGGCTGCAAATCACCATCAAGGTGTACCTCAGCCTGTGGATTGGAGATGAAGACATAGGCCGGTGGTCATAGGTCTCTTTGGAAAGACTGTTCCAAAAACAGTGGATACTTTTGTGGCCTTAGCTACGGGAGAGAAGGGATTGGGCTATAAAGGCAGCAAATTCCATCGTGTGATCAAAGACTTCATGATCCAGGGCGGAGACTTCACTAGGAGAGATGATGGCATTGGAGGTAAGAGCATCTACGGTGAATGCTTCTAGATGAAGCACAATGGCTCAGCTGGGTAAGCATGGCCAGTGCTGGCAAAGATACCAATGGCTCCCATTTCTTTATCCCAATGGTCAAGGATGCGATCATTGCAGCCTGTGGCAAGATTGAGGTGGAAAAGCCCTTTGCCATTGCCAAGGAGTAAGGCCCCAGGGACAGCTTTCTCTTCAGCGACTGAGTTTGGGCCTGTGCCCTCTCTGGGGTGAGGGCAGGGGGTTGGGCTGAAGACAGCCCTCCACAGGGGTCTGTGCTGCACCAGCCCTAGTGCAGATGTCCGACAGAGCTGACTCACCCTTCACATTCCATAGGCCCAGTTTTGTAACAAACTTCTACCAATGCTGATCAATTTTTAAAAAGGGGGGAGGAGTTTTTAAAAAAAGTAAAAATAAAATAAAAAAGGAAGAGGGCCCCAAGGAAAACATTCTGGAAGCAGCCTTCCTGGAAACAGGAGAACACTAGTAGGTGAGGAATCCCGAGATGAACAGAAGATAGCGAGGTGGAAGATCAGCGGGAGTGGACAATGATGCTGAGTGGTCCAGCAGGCGGGTCTGGGTGCCTGGAAGCCGCTGTTGACCTAGACGCGCTCAACTTCTTCGTGTGAGGAGTTTGTAGAGAGGGGGGTGGCTGGGATGCGGCCCAGAGAAGGCACGAAAGATGGCCAGGGTTCCTGGAGATGACATTTAACAAGGGAAGTACTTTCAATGACGAGTTGAAAGTCCTGGGCTGACAGGGAAAGTGGGGACCAAGAAAGGCGCTGAATTCTGAGGTAAGGTAGGGGAGGGACTAGCA
>PVJN01054881.1:0-13261 GCA_004026805.1 Lasiurus borealis | reverse complement strand
GTTTTATAAGATAAATGCTTTCATTTTCTTTCAAGTAAGTTACTGATTATACTGTAGACGTCTGTCTATGGAACCATATACTTACTACACTGGACCTCAAAAGGAAGCTGTCCGGCAAAAAACTATCCTCTGCTGCCCTCCTATGGCCCTTCAAGGAATAACACATCATGTTTCTGTCCATGGTGCTGAAATTCCAGCTTAAAGCCCTGTGAACTTAGCCACAAATTCTAGCCAGGAAAAAATGATCACAAGATCAGCAAGGCTGGCCATGGTGGCTATCATTCCATCCCTGGAAGGACCAAAATCACAGTTGTGGGTTCTTCATCTCTTCCCGCTCCAGCCCTGCAAAGGGAGGCCTCGGCTGCTGCACTATGTTGTGAACCCGTTCGAAACCTAGACGCCACCATTATTGAGGCAGCCAGCCCATACAGAGAGGTGCTGGAGTATCGTGAGACTGCAACATCCTAACTAGAGGCCGCCATTATTGAGGAATTCTGCATGCTGGAGGCCACCATTACTGAGACCTTCTGTACAGTGGAAGCCTTTGCTGACCATGCAGCCAGTACAGGGAACGGGGCCTTTACCCTGGCAGGCAGGCAGCTTCAGGCTGCCTTTCCTGAGGTTGGCAGGAGGTTGGAGCCCGCCGTCCTGAGGCAGGCAGTTATACAGCACCCTCTTGGGTTCTGGCTTTGGCTACTGTGTAGGCAGCCGTTATTGAGGCAGCCAGTCCGTACAGCGAGGTGCTCAGTACTGAGAGACACATGGTGCTCCTGAGAGGTCGGCTTAATTGATGCATGCCGTATGCTGCAAGCTGCCATTACTGAGACATTCCGTATGGTGGAGGACCCGCTAAGCAGGCAGCCAGTACGAGGCATACAGCCATCACCCTAGCAGGCAGGCAGCTGCAGGCTGCCTCTACCGAGGATGGCAGGAGTTTGGAGTCTGCCATCCTCGAGGCAGGAAGATTTACGGAGACCTCTCATGTTGCGACCACGGATACTGTGCAAGCCTCCATTATTTAGGCAGCCAGTCCCTTCAACAATGTGCCGTGTACCATGAAAGGCAACGTGGTCATGAGAGGCCACCTTAATTGACACATGCCGTATGCTGCAAGCCGCTATTACTGAGACCTTTTTTACGGCAGAACCCCCACCCGCTACCCTAAGCAGACACCCAGTACAGGGCCGTTTCCTTTACCCTGGCACTCAGTTAGCTTCATGCCGACTCTACTGAGGCTGCCAGGAGGTTGGAGGCCGCCCTTCTCGAGGAAAACTGTTAAAGGTAGACCGCTCGGGTTGCAGCTGTGAGTACCATGCAAGCCGCCATTGTTGAAGCAGCCAATTCGTTCAGCCAGGTGCTGGAGTATTACAAGAAGCAGTGTCCTTGCAAGAAGCTGTAATAATCCACTAATGAGGCTGGCAGGACGTGACAGGTCTCCTTCACTAAGGTTATTAGTCATTAGTTTACAAGTTACTAGGATACTGGTTACTAGTTACCAGGGTACACGTTTCCTAGTTACTAGCTAATTGGTTGCCAAGTTACTAGTTGTCTGGTTACAAGTTACCTGGTTAGTAGTTACCAGTTTACTCTTGTGGGCATTAAAGAAATAACACCGCGAGATTCTGTCTGTGGTACTGAAATTCCAGCTAATGAACATAACAAATAATTCTATTCCTAAACATGCGAAAAAACAAAAACCTAACAGAAAGAAAAACCCTCAAAATCATTGAGTCAGTCCAGATTGGGAATCATTTCTTCCCTGAATGTACTGAAGTCACTTGTCTGGATTTTGCAATCCTTCCAGCCCCAGCCCTGCAAAGAGGGGCCTTGGCAGCTGCAATGACATTGAGAACCTATGCATTCACTATGTCAGTCATTACTCTAGAGGCTGCCATTATTGAAGCCGTCAGTATCAGCAAGACTGCAGTTAACAAGGCAGGCGGTGTGGACAGTTCTCCTTTACGCAGCCAGTATGTCGGAGGCCGCTAAAATTGTGGCAGTAGGAACCTTGCAGGCCGCCATTATTGAGGCAGCCAGTCAGTATAGCCAGGTGCGGAGTACTTTGAGACTCAGTGTCCTTGTGAGATGCCACCATTATTGAGACCTTCCATAAAGTGGAGGCCCCCGCTAACAAGCAGCCAGTATGGGGCCCTGTCTTTAGCCTGGCAGGCAGGAAGCTACAGAGCAAGCCAGGAGGTTGGAGGTTACCATCCTCGAGGCAGGCAGTTATGCAGACCTGCTGGGGTTGCGGTAATGATACCAGGCAAGCCGCCATTATTGAGGCAGCCAATCCTTACAGCGAGGTGCTGAGTACCACAAGAGGAAGTGTGGTCACAAGAGGCCTCCTTAATTGACTCATGCCGTAAGCTGCAAGCCGCAAGCTGCCATTACTGAGACCTTCTGTCCAGCAGATCCCCCCCCCACCCTCACTAAGGAGGCTGCTAGTATGGGGCAGGTGGCCTTTCCCTGGCAGGCAAGCAGCTGTAGACTGCCTCTATAGAGCAAGCCAGGAGGTTGGAGGCCATCGTCCTCAATGCATGCAGTTACATGGAGCCCGCTCGGAGTGCAGCAGATGGTACCGTGCATGCCACCATTATTGAGGCAGCCAGTCCGTACAGCAAGGTACTGAGTACATTGATACAGCATGTTGGCGAGAGGCCGTCTTAATTTATGCACGCTGTATGCTGCAGGCTGCCATTACTGAGACCTTTCGAACAGCAGAGACCCTGCTAACGAGGCAGCCAGTACAGGGCACGGGGACTTCTCTACACCTTTTTAGTATTTCAGATTCAGAATTCTGTTGCTGCCTCAGTCAGCAGCAGAGATCCAACACTGATGCTTTGCTTCCTTCTAATTGCTACACCCGATGATGATTTAATGAATCTCCCAGTCATACCATGCGTTACAATAGAATCCCCTCCAATATCACCAGCTGCACTCATGCGATGAGACTTACAGTGCCCTTCAGCCTATCACAGTCCTTGATTTTCTCTGTATGTTAATGACCTTCACACTTTTGAAGTTTACAAGGCAGTCATTCTACAAGAATGTCCCAAAAGTGGCCATGAGGATTTCAGGATGTGCATTTTTGGAAGGAATTTGCAGGGGTATTGAGAGGATGTTTTAAAAAAGAAAGATTGCAAAATGTCCTGAACATTCTTTTTGATTCTTTGGTTCAGCACCAAGCTATACATATCCTCAGAGTTTTGGAAACAGCAGCCACTATAGCTTTAACTCCTCCCGAACAACCACTGCAGCTCTCACAGGCTCTGAAATGTTTCATTGCTGACCATTCAGAGTGCAGAGACTTAATACAAGAATTACTCAGTAGAAAAATCATAAAGGATAGTGGCTGCCCTCGACTTACTTTAAAAACAAGCCTCAATGGACCAAGTTTGTCTGAAGTTTAATAAATGGTTGCTGAACAAAACTCAAGCTATAATAAAAACATCTGAGCATCCCATAATGAACAGCCATGGAGTTCAATACCCAAACAGAATTGGAAAACCACCCACCTCATCTTTTTAAAAATAAATTCAAGTATATTTCACAAGCATAGAAATGAACAAAAAATTAGAGAAACAGAGAAAATATGTGTTTAAAACACACACTAGGAAATTATATAAGTAAAAAATATGAGCATATCCTGAGGCTGAACATTAGTATTCTGGAGCACATTACTGTGTCAGTTTATCTGAGCTGTGCGGTCCCATCTTACTGTCTCTCTGGAAGCAGACCCAAGATGTCGAGGGTCGGTCTGTCAGCAATCAATGTGCCAAGTATAAAGAGTGGGAGTTTGGTCTGGCAAGTGTTGCTCAGCCTGTATCCCAAGGGTCCGGAATTTGAGTCCCGGGCAGCCAATTCCTGCGAAAAAGTGATCCTCTGCTGCCCTCCTGTGGCCATTGAAGGAACAACACGCGGTGTCTCTGGCCTTTGTGCTGAAATTACAGCTTAAGCCATGAACAGGACCAAAAATTCTACCCAGAAAAAAAAGAAACACTTACAAAATTATCGAATCTGTCCATGGCGGAAATCATTCCGTCCCTGGATCCACTGAAGTGACGGCTCTGGGTTCTTCAGTTCTTCCCACCGCAGCCCTGCAAAGGAAGGCTCCGGGGGTGCTGCACTGAGGGTCCTTTAAGGTGACCCATCGCCCTGCCTAATGTTCCTTAGAGCCTCTTTTAACTAGACAGTAGTGAGTGAGTGAGTGTATGTCTGGCAAGCCGATGCTCTAACCATTGAGCCACACCAGCTATGGATTCTAATCACTTTTAAATATATAAATCGGAGTGGCAGTCAAGGGTCAGAGGTCAAGGCTAGGGCTGTGGTTGGTGTTAGGGTTTTAGAGTGAGGGTGAGAGTAAGAGGTCAGGGTCTGGGTCATGACCAGGGTTAGAGGTGGAAAATGTGAATTTGCTTTGGAAATAGAGAATTTGAATGTATTCCAGCAGCATCAAAATGAGTCGGCCTTTTCCAGTGTTTTAGTAAATTCCAATATTGCTTCTGATTTTTCAAGTTACTTCTGTGACATTACGTTATTAACACTAAGTACTTTTGTGTTCCAGAATAAAATAGTAGTAAACACATTTTATTTCTGAATAAAAGATTCTAGTTAATACTTTAGTTTTAGAACCCATTGGTTTGGAAACCTGTTCTTGTATCACACAGGGTTTTGCATATTACCTAGGCCTGTCTCTTTCAGAATGAAAGCTAAAATAACTCTGTAGAAAAGTGCTAAGAATAAGCATCTTTATTTTGTGATTTTGAGAATATAATCATAGAGCATACTTATACACTGGTTATTGGGATAAATACTTATATTTTTCTTCAAATCACTTAATATTATACTGTATATATGTTTAAATCTATGTATTTATTATGTTAGCCCTTAAGGAACGCTGTCATCCAATTCCTGCGAAAAAAATAATCCTCTGCTGCCCCCCTGTGGCCATTCAAGGGATAACAAACTGTGCCGCTGTCCCTGGTGCTGCAATTCCAAGGAAAGCCCCCTGACCAGGACCAAAATTTCAACCCAGAAAAAACACCTCCACGCCTTATGCTGGAGGCAGTCATTACTGAGATCTTCTGAAATGCTGGGACCCCTGCTAATAAGGCCCCATTACAAGGCACAGGGCCTTAACCCTGGCAGGCAGGCAGCTGCAGGCCGCCTCTACGGAGGCTGGCATGGGGTTGGCGACCTCGGTCCTAGAGGCAGGCAGTTATATGGAGCCCGCCAGGTTTGCCGCCCTGGGTGGTGTGCAGACCGCCATTATTGAGGCAGCCAGTCCGTACAGCCAGGTGCTTTTGTACCACGACCTCGGCTTGCTCGCGAGAGGCCGGCTTAATTGACCAAGACCGTAAACTGGCGGCCGGCATGACCGAGACCTTCCGTACGGCAGGAGGTCCCGGCTAATAAGCTAGCCAGTACGGGGCACGGGGCCTTAACCCTGGCAGGCGGGCAGCAGCAGGCCGCCTCTACGGAGACTGGTATGGGGTTGTGAACCTCGGTCCTACAGGCAGGCAGTTATACGGAGCCAGCCCGTGTTGAGGCCCTGGGTGCTGTGCAGGCCGCCATTATTGAGGCAGCCAGTCCGTACAGCCAGGTGCCTTTGTACCGCGAGACTCGGCTTGCTCGCGAGAGGCCTGTTTAATTGACCAATACCTTAAACTGGTGGCCGCCATGACCGAGACCTTCTGTACGGCAGGAGGTCCCAGCTAATAAGCTAGCCAGTAAGGGGCACCGGGCCGTTGCCCGGGCCGGCGAGCCGCTGCAGGCCGTCTCTACGGAGTCTGGCATGGGGTTGGGGACCTCGGTCCTAGAGGCAGGCAGTTATTTGGAGCCAGTCCTTGTTGAGGCCCTGGGTGCTGTGTAGGCCGCCATTATTGAGGCAGCCAGTCCGTACAGCCAGGTGCTTTTGTACCGTGAGACTGGGCTTGCTCGCGAGAGGCAGGCTTAATTGACCAAGACCGTAAATTGGCAGCCGCCATGACCGAGACCTTCCGTACGGCAGGAGGTCCCGGCTAATAAGCTAGCCAGTACGGGGCAAGGGGCCGTTACCCTGGCAGGCGGGCAGCAGCAGGCCGCCTCTACGGAGGCTGGCATGGGGTTGCGAACCTCGGTCCTACAGGCAGGCAGTTATACGGAGCCAGCCCGTGTTGAGGCCCTGGGTGCTGTGCAGGCCGCCATTATTGAGGCAGCCAGTCCGTACAGCCAGGTGCCTTTGTACCGCGAGACTCGGCTTCCTCGCGAGAGGTCGGTTTAATTGACCAAGACCTTAAACTGGCGGCCGCCATAACCGGGACCTTCCGGACGGCAGGAGGTCCCGGCTAATAAGCTAGCCAGTACGGGGCACGGGGCCTTAACCCTGGCAGGCGGGCAGCAGCAGGCCGCCTCTACGGAGGCTGGCATGGGGTTGCGAACCTCGGTCCTACAGGCAGGCAGTTATACGGAGCCAGCCCGTGTTGAGGCCCTGGGTGCTGTGCAGGCCGCCATTATTGAGGCAGCCAGTCCGTACAGCCAGGTGCCTTTGTACCGCGAGACTCGGCTTGCTCGCGAGAGGCCGGTTTAATTGACCAAGACCTTAAACTGGTGGCCGCCATGACCGAGACCTTCTGTACGGCAGGAGGTCCCGGCTAATAAGCTAGCCAATACGGGGAACGGGGCTCTTACCCTGGCAGGCGGGCAGCTGCAGGCCGCCTCTACGGAGGCTGGCATGGGGATGGCGACCTCGGCACTAGAGGCAGGCAGTTATTCGGAGCCAGTCCGTGTTGAGGCCCTGGGTGGTGTGCAGGCCGCCATTATTGAGGGAGCCAGTCCGTACAGCCAGGTGCTTTTTGTACCGCGAGACTCGACTTGCTCCCGAGAGCCCGACTTAATTGACCAAGACCGTAAACTGGGGGCCGCCATGACCGGGACCTTCTGTACCGCAGGAGGTCCCGGCTAATAAGCTAGCCAATACGGGGAACGGGGCTCTTACCCTGGCAGGCGGGCAGCTGCAGGCCGCCTCCACGGTGGCTGGCATGGGGTTGGCGACCTCGGTCCTAGAGGCAGGCAGTTATAGGGAGCCAGTCCATGTTGAAGCCATGGGTGGTGTGCAGGCCGCCATTATTGAGGCAGCCAGTCCGTACAGCCAGGTGCTTTTGTACCGCGAGACTCGGCTTGCTCGCGAGAGGCCGGCTTAATTGACCAAGACCGTAAACTGCCGGCCGCCATGACTGAGACCTTCCGTACAGCGGGTGGGCCCGGTCAATAAGCTAGCCAGTACGGGGCAAGGGGCCGTTACCCTGGCAGGCGGGCAGCTGCAGGCCGCCTCCAAGGAGGCTGTCATGGGGTTGGCGACCTCGGTCCTAGGAGCAGGCAGTTACACGGAGCCCGCCAGGGTTGCCGCCCTGGGTGGTGTGCAGGCAGCCATTATTGAGGCAGCCAGTCCGTACAGGCAGGTGCTTTTGTACCGCGAGACTCGGCTTGCTCGCGAGAGGCCGTTTAATTGACCAAGACCATAAACTGGCGGCCGCCATGACCGAGACCTTCCGTACGGCAGGAGGTCCCGGCTAATAAGCTAGCCAGTACGGGGCACGGGGACGTTACCCAGGCAGGCGGGAAGCTGCAGGACGCCTCCAAGGAGGCTGGCATGGGGTTGGCGACCTCGGCACTAGAGGCAGACAGTTATACGGAGCCAGTCCGGTTGAGGCCCTGGGTGCTGTGCAGGCCGCCATTATTGAGGCAGCCAGTCCGTACAGGCCGGTGCTCTTGTACCGCGAGACTCGACTTGCTCCCGAGAGGCCGGCTTAATTGACCAAGACCGTAAACTGGGGGCCGCCATGACCGGGACCTTCCGTACGGCAGGAGGTCCCGGCTAATACGCTAGCCAATATGGGGAACGGGGCTCTTACCCTGGCAGGCGGGCAGCTGCAGGCCGCCTCCACGGAGGCTGGCATGGGGTTGGCGACCTCGGTCCTAGAGGCAGGCAGTTATAGGGAGCCAGTCCGTGTTGAAGCCATGGGTGCTGTGCAGGCCGCCATTATTGAGGCAGCCAGTCCGTACAGCCAGGTGCTTTTGTACCGAGAGACTCGGCTTGTTCGTGAGAGGCCGGCTTAATTGACCAAGACCGTAAACTGGCGGCCGCCATGAACGAGACCTTCCGTACGGCAGGAGGTCCCGGCTAATAAGCTAGCCAGTACAGGGCACTGGGACGTTACCCAGGCAGGCGGGCAGCTGCAGGCAGCCTCTACGGAGGCTGGCATGGGGTTGGCGACCTCGGCACTAGAGGCAGGCAGTTATAGGGAGCCAGTCCGTGTTGAAGCCATGGGTGGTGTGCAGGCCGCCATTATTGAGGCAGCCAGTCCGTACAGCCAGGTGCTTTTGTACCGCGAGACTCGGCTTGCTCGCGAGAGGCCGGCTTTATTGACCAAGACCGTAAACTGCCGGCCACCATGACCGAGACCTTCCGTACAGCGGGTGGTCCCAGTTAATAAGCTAGCCAGTACGGGGCACGGGGATGTTACCCAGGCAGGCGGACAGCTGCAGGCCGCCTCTACGGAGGCTGGCATGGGGATGGCGACTCGGCACTAGAGACAGGCAGTTATTCGGAGCCAGTCCGTGTTGAGGCCCTGGGTGGTGTGCAGGCCGCCATTATTGAGGGAGCCAGTCTGTACAGCCCGGTGCTTTTATACCGCGAGACTCGGCTTGCTCGCGAGAGGTCGGATTAATTGACCAAGACCGTAAACTTGCGGCCGCCATGACCGGGACCTTCCGTACGGAAGGAGGTCCTGGCTAATACGCTAGCCAGTACGGGGCAAGGGGCCGTTACCCTGGCAGGCGGGCAGCTACAGGCTGCCTCCACGGAGGCTGGCATGGCGTTGGCGACCTCGGTCCTAGAGGCAGGCAGTTATACGGAGCCATCCCGTGTTGCTACCCTGGGTGGTGTGCAGGCCGCCATTATTGAGGCAGCCAGTCCGTACAGCCAGGTGGTTTTGTACCGCGAAACTGAGCTTGCTCGCGAGAAGCCAGCTTAATTGACCAAGAAAGTAAACTGCTGGCCGCCATGACCGAGACCCTCCGTACGGCTAGGGGCCCGGCTAATAAGCTAGCAGTACAGGGCATGGGGCCGTTACCTTAGCAGGCGGGCAGCTGCAGGCGGCCTCCACAGAGGCTGGCATAGGGTTGGCGAGCTCGGTCCTAGAGGCAGCCAGTTATACGGAGCCCGCCCGTGTTGTGGCCCTGGGTGCTGTGCAGGCCGCCATTATTGAGGCAGCCAGTCCGTACAGCCCGGTGCTCTTGTACCGCGAGACTCGGCTTGCTCGCGAGAGGCCGGCTTAATTGACCAAAATTGTAAACTGCCGGCCGCCATGACCGAGACCTTCCGTACAGCGGGTGGGCCCAGCTAACCGGGGAGCCAGTACTGGGCACGGGTCCCTCTACCGAGGCTGGCAGGGCGTTGGCAACCGCGGTCATAGAGGCAGGCACTTATACGGAGCCCGCCCGTGTTGCGGCCCTGGGTGCGGTGCAGGCCGCCATTATTAAGGCAGCCAGTCCGTACAGCCCGGTGCTCTTGTAGCGCGAGACTCGGCTTGCTCGCGAGAGGCCGGCTTAATTGACCAAGAAAGTAAACTGCCGGTCGCCATGACCGAGACCTTCCATACGGCAGGAGGTCCTGGCTAATAAGCTAGCCAGTACGGGGCAAGGGGCCGTTACCCTGGCAGGCGGGCAGGTGCAGGCCACCTCCACAGAGGCTGGTATGGGGTTGGCGACCCCGGTCCTAGAGGCTGCCAGTTATACAGAGCCCGCCCGTGTTGCAGTCCTGGGTGCTGTGCAGGCCGCCATTATTGAGGCAGCCAGTTCGTACAGCCCGGTGCTCTTGTACCGCAAGACTGGGCTTGCTCGCGAGAGGCCGGCTTAATTGACCAAGACCGTAAACTGCCGGCCACCATGACCGAGATCTTCCGTACGGCTAGGGACCCGGATAATCAGGGAGCCAGTAGGGGGCACGGGGCCGTTACCCTGGTAGGCGGGCAGCTGCAGGCTGCCTCCACGGAGGCTGGCATGGCGTTGGTGACCTCGGTCCTAGAGGCAGGCAGTTATACGGAGCCATCCCGTGTTGAGTCCCTGGGTGCTGTGCAGGCCGCCATTATTGAGGCAGCCAGTCCGTACAGCCAGGTGGTTTTGTACCGCGAAACTGAGCTTGCTCGCGAGAGGCCGGCTTAATTGACCAAACCGTAAACTGCTGGCCGCCATGACTGAGACCTTCCGTACGACTAGGGGCCTGGCTAATAAGCTAGCCAGTATAGGACACGGGGCCGTTACCCTAGCAGGCGGGCAGCTGCAGGCCGCCTCCACAGAGGCTGGCATAGGGTTGGCGACCTAGGTCCTAGAGGCAGGCAGTTATACGGAGCCCGCCCGTGTTGCGGGCTGGGTGCTGTGCAGGCCGCCATTATTGAGGCAGCCAGTCCGTACAGCCCGGTGCTCTTGTACCGTGAGACTTGGCTTGCTCGCGAGGGGCCGGCTTAATTGACCAAGACCGTAAACTGCCGGCTGCCATGACCCAGACCTTCCACACGGCAGGAGGTCCGGCTATTAAGCTAGCCAGTACGGGGCACGGGACCATTACCCTGGCAGGCAGGCGGCTGCAGGCCGCCTTCAAGAGGCTGACAAGGGGTTGGTGACCTCGGTCCTAGAGGCAGGCAGTTATACGGAGCCCGTCCGTGTTGCGGTCTGGGTGCTGTGCAGGCCGCCATTATTGAGGCAGCCAGTCCGTACATCCAGGTGCTCTATTATCGCGAGACACTGCTTTCTCGCGAGAGGCCGACTTAATTCACCAAGACGGTAAACTGCCGGCCGCCATAACGGAGACCTTCTGTACGGCTAGGGGTCCGGCTAACCAGGGAGCCAGTAGAGGGCAAGGGGCCTTACCCGGGCAGGTGGGCAGCTGTAGGCCGCCTCCGCGGAGGCTGGCATGGGGTTGGGGACCTCGGTCCTCGAGGCAGACAGTTATACGGAGCCCGCCCGTGTTGCGGCCCTGGCTGCTGTGCAGGCCGCCATTATTGAGGCAGCCAGTCCGTACAGCTCAGTCCTCTTGTATCGCGAGACTCGGCTTGTTCGTGAGAGGCCGGCTTAATTGACCCAGACCGTAAACTGCCGGCCGCCATGACCGAGAACTTCCGTAGGGCTAGGGGCCCGGCTAACCAGGGAGCCAATATGGGGCACGGGGCCGTTACCCTGGCAGGCGGGCAGCTGCAGGTGGCTTCCACCGAGGCTGGCATGGGGTTGGCGACCTCGGTCCTAGAGGCAGGCAGTCATACGGAGCCCGCCCGTGTTGCGGTCTGGGTGCCGTGCAGGCCGCCATTATTGAGGCAGCCAGTCCATACAGCCCGGTGCTCTTGTACCGCGAGACTCGGCTTGCGCGCGAGAGGCCGGCTTAATAGACCCAGACCGTAAACTGGCGGCCGCCATTACAGAGACCTTCCGTATGGCAGGAGGTCCCGGCTAATAAGCTAGCCAGTACGGGGCACGGGGCCGTTACTCTGGCAGGTGGGCGGCTGGAGGCTGCCTTAACGGAGGCTGGCAAGGGGTTGGCGACCTCGGTCCTAGAGGCAGGCAGTTATACGGAGCCCGCCCGTGTTGCGGTCTGGGTGCTGTGCAGGCCGCCATTATTGAGGCAGCCAGTCCGTACATCCAGGTGCTCTATTATCTCGAGACACGGCTTTCTCGCGAGAGGCCGGCTTAATTGACCAAGACCGTAAACTGCCGGCCGCCATGACCGAGACCTTCCGTACGGCAGGAGGTCCCGGCTAATAAGCTATCCAGTATCGGGCATGTGGCCGTTACCCTGGCAGGCGGCAGCTGCAGGCCGCCTCCACGGTGGCTGGCATGGTGTGGGCTACCTCGGTCCCAGAGGCAGGCAGTTATACGGAGCCCGCCCGTGTTGCGGCCCTGGGTGCTGTGCAGGCCGCCATTATTGAGGCAGCCATTCCGTACAGCTCGGTTCTCTTGTACCGAGAGACTCGGTTACTCGCGAGAAGCCGGCTTAATTGACCAAGACTGTAAACTACCGGCCGCCATTACCGAGACCTTCCGTACGGCTAGGGTCCCGGCTAACCTGGGATCCAGTATGGGGCACGGGCCATTACCCTGGCAGGCGGGCAGCTGCAGGTGGCTTCCACTGAGGCTGGCATGGGGTTGGCGACCTCGGTCCTAGAGGCAGCCAGTTATATGGAGCCTGGTCGTGAGGCAGTTCTGGGTGCTGTGCAGGCCACCATTATTGAGGCAGCCAGTCCGTACAGCCCGGTGCTCTTGTAGCGCGAGACTGGGCTTGCTCGCAAGAGGCCGGCTTAATTGACCAAGAAAGTAAACTGCCGGCCGCCATGACACAGACCTTCCGTACAGCTAGGGGCCCGGCTAACCAGGGAGGCAGTAGGGGGCACGGGGCCGTTAACCCTGGCAGGCGGGCAGCTTGCAGGCCGCCTCTAGGGAGGGTGGCATGGGGTTGGCGACCTCGGTCCTAGAGGCAGGCAGTTATACGGAGCCCGCCCGTGTTGCGGTCTGGGTGCTGTGCAGGCCGCCATTATTGAGGCAGCCAGTCCATACAGCCAGGTACTTTTGTACCGTGAGACTCGGCTTGCTCGCGAGAGGCCGGCTTAATTGACCAAGAAAGTAAACTGCCGGCCGCCATGACAGAGACCTTCTGTACGGCTAGGGGCCTGGCTAATCAGGGAGCCAGTAGGGGGCACAGGGCCGTTAACCCGGGCAGGCGGGCAGCTGCAGCCCGCCTCTCCGGAGGCTGGCATGGGGTTGGCGACCTCAGTCTCAGAGGCAGGCAGTTATACGTAGCCCGCCCGTGTTGCGGCCCTGGGTGCTGTGCAGGCCGCCATTATTGAGGCAGCCAGTCCGTACAGCTCGGTCCTCTTGTATCGCGAGACTCTGCTTGCACGCGAGAGGCCGGCTTAATTGACCCAGACCGTAAACTGGCGGCCGCCATTACAGAGACCTTCCGTATGGCCGGACATCCCGGCTAATAAGCTAGCCAGTACACGGCACGGGGCCGTTACTCTGGCAGGCGGGCTCCTGGAGGCCGCCTTAACGGAGGCTGGCAAGGGGTTGGCGACCTCGGTCCTAGAGGCAGGCAGTTATACGGAGCCCGCCCGTGTTGCGGTCTGGGTGCTGTGCAGGCCGCCATTATTGAGGCAGCCAGTCCGTACAGCTCGATCCTCTTGTATCGCGAGACTGGGCTTGCTCGCAAGAGGCCGGCTTAATTGACCAAGAAAGT
>PVJN01054880.1:0-13261 GCA_004026805.1 Lasiurus borealis | reverse complement strand
AGGCTGCCAGTGCATGGCCGGAAGCCCCCGCACCGGCCCGGTTTGGGGAGCCCGCACCTGCGCGCCGGGGGCCGCGGTGGCCGCGCACCATCACCTGGAAGAGCCGAGCTGCGAGCGGACCTGCTCCCGAGGAGACCGGATCTCCGACGGCCCCGATGCGCAGATGTCGCCCGCCTCGGGGCGTCCGGGAGTACAGACCAGGGCTCTGACCTCCCGAGGGTGGATGAGGAGGTTCTGCGGGCATCCGCGAGGGCAGGGGACAACTGGCTCTGGGGGGAGGGGATGGGGATGAGCTTGTTCCGCGCACAGGATCAAATCAAAGCCTAGGGGATTAGGGAGGGGGGTGCGGGTCAGCGTGGCCGCCGGAGGCGTGATTGGGTGTCGCTCATAACAGGCCGGTAGCTCACAGCGACAAGAATAGCGCGGCCTCGGCCTCCGCTGCGCGCCCCGCCCCGCGCCCGCCCGCCCGCCCGCCGGGACTGCTGGACGCGGATCCGGGAGGAAGCGGCCCGGGCCTGGGACCTGACTCCCGCGCCTCAGAGCGCTGGTCGCCAGGGGTCCCTGCAACCGGTCGGGGGTTTGGGGAGCAGCGCTCACGGGAGAGGCTGGAGCCATCCAGGGTTCCTATGGGGAGGGGCGGCCCGCTGGGCCGGAGGAGCGCCCACCGGCCCCCAACTTTGCGCGCTCGTCCGGCGCGAGCGAGGATTAGGCGGCGACTTTGCGCGTTGACACCCCGGAGCCCCAGGTGCTCAGAGGAGCCGCGGGCGGGAGGAATCGGGGCTCCCAGCCGGCGGCGCTAGGTAACACCCTCACCTGGCCTAGGCTGGCAAGGTGCTGCCCTACTGGATGCTTTCCCCGCCGGTCTCACAGCTTCCACTGGGGAGTTTGCTCCCATCCCCGCTTCCCTGCACGCTCCCTATGCTTAGCCCCTGCCCGGCCCATCCCCTGACAGAGAGGACAAGGAAATTGCAGCTGATTTGAATTCTGGCCTTTGAATGACCACTTGCTTTAAGGCAATTATTCCTAAATAAATCAGTTTCTCCCCTGGATCTTGCAGGCTCGGGTCTAATTACTGCCTGTTAACATCTCCAATGTCATGACCAGATAATGGACAGGAACGTTGCTCAGCTCTGTAGAGGCTGGAGTTTCCTAGCGACCCCCACTTTTCCTCCATGAAGTTATTTTTATAAGAGGCACCCGGCAGAGAAATGAGGACTAAAACCACCCCAGTCTTGAGACATTAGTACGACATTTCTCCCATCTCCTTTCTGCTCTTAAATAAGTAAATAATCACTATCTTTTCTTGGGCAGTTTGGAGGCTACTCTGTTTTTATTTCATCTAGAATGAATTTTTCTATTTTGTAATGCAACCCCTCCGGCCATCTGTGAACCTTTTGAGGGTATTAACCTGCATTTCTAACAGTTGGGGTTCTATTTCATAGAAAAAAAAATACAAGGATGGGTAAAATTTTATCATTGTTTGCCTGCTCTGCATTAGTACTTACAAGGTCTCTAATTAGAAATAATTCTGGAAGCGCATAAAAATATTAGTCAAAGTATTTTGCTTTCCTGTCAAAGATGGGACTACTTTGTGACTTAAAAATATCCAAATTATAAAATGTAGTTAGGGACTCAGGTTAAGGGCTTGCATAGTATTTCAGAGGCTAAAAGTGCTCCAATTACTAATGTTAGAGCTAAGATGAGTTTATGGTTGATTTTTCCTTTTTAAGCACTAACAGTCTTATTTCAAAAATAAGATACCAAAATGATTCACTGTGCACAGATCTAGCTAGATGGTGAAATTAAATGGCCTTTTCTCAACCTAGTAGAATTTTGCTAGAAAGAACATTTGAGGTCCTTTAGCCAAACCCTCTCCCTTTACCCCACAATTTCTTGTTTTTCCTTTTAAACTAAGGTGGCAAATGAGCCCCAGAGGGAGTACAGCTTGTCTGGGTGACTTGGATATTGAGTTCCGAAGTCTGGACCAGTATCTGTTGCTCCCTCCCCACCACATTATGTGACCTTGTGTACGATAAAAATAGTGCAGCACCATTTATTTAAGCCACATTTCAGGGTGATGAAGTTTAAATACAGCTGTTAAACAGCGTGTTTTTAACCCCAAATCAGAGCAGAAATGCCCATCAGCATGCATTCAGTTAAATCCAGAATGTCACATTCGAGAATAAAATGCTGAGAGAAGACTAAACTCTTGACATCAATTTTACATCCCAATTTTGTGTTTATTGCTGACCCAACAGGCCACCTTCACATGTTTTGCCATTGAAGATATGATGAGCTGTGTTCACTGAAGAAATTCTCAGATTGGATGTGTTTACAAGGTCTTGTTTAGAAAACTTAAATTCATCCAAGAGCGTTCTTGCCCTTTGAGTAATGTTTATGGGAAGTATACATTCTTTAATCTCTGTGCAATATTAAGTATGTTAAGTAACATTTCGGTGTGTGATTTTTTAGTTGTTGTGGTAGGTGTGTGTCTTAAGTTGGGCCTTCTAGAAGCAGACCATGCAATGCAACCTGAACACGGGATGATGTGCAGATGTCACAGGATCTGATCATCATGTTGACAATGATCTTGATGAGTTGCCCTCCCCCTTTAGACTATCAGCCCCTTGAGGGCAGAGGTAGTTTCTTGGCCTGTGATCTCAGTCCCTCTCGTGGTCTTTGGCATGACTCGTGTTGAACTGGACAGAAATAGGGAATGGCAACACGGGAGAGAGGAGTGAGGAGTTACTAAGAGGAACTTGAGTGGGACATTCACTTCCTTCTCTCTGGTTCTCTTCCCTTCACACAGCTGGGGTTGAAGACACATCCCGGTAAGGCTGTAAACTAACACCCCTAGGAATCAGATGTGACTTTGGGGGGGGCCTAACTTGGGAGTCCAGGTGGATTCCATTCTTCTGAAAAGGCCAAACCACCGCATCCAGCCACCTTTACTCCCTGGTGCTTCCCTGCATCTGGAGTCCTTTACCTAGACCAGCCCCCCATGGCTCTTGGTCACTCCCCACGGGCCCCAACCGCCCCTCCACGCCCCAGTTTGTAGGGCTGGGCTTGGACTGAAGGCCCAGCTACACCCTCCAGTATGTCTGTTGGGACCCTGCAACTTGCCCTGAACCCCTCACCCCTTGTTGGGACTGTGACTCTCTGTCCATGACCCCTTCCATGTGTCTGCACCTTCTGTGACAGAAGCTAGAACCAGAGTCCTCCAAGTACCCACTGCCTTCCCACATCAAGGTGGCACTGCTCGGTAGCCACGGCCCTCCACTTCTCTGAATTGGCCCTACACAGCTAAACCTGAATTCCATAGTTCTCACCTCTGCGATAATTGTATGAATTTAAAAAAATAAAAAATGCTGCAAATGTCCATGTATAATATTCGTTGCAAATGTACTTTTTTTTGGTAATAGCTTTATTGAGATGTAATCCACATACCATGCAGTTCACCCATTTGCAATATACAGTTCAGTGGTTCTTAGCATATTTACAGTTTTGTAACCATCACCAGAGCCTAATGTTGGAATATTAGCATCAGCTCAAAAAGAGACCTCATACCCTTTAACTGTCATTACCAGCCCCCAACTGCTAAGCAACCATGAATCTACTTTCTTTCCCCATAAATCAGTGGTTCTCAACCTTTCTGATGCTGCGACCCTTTAATACAGTTCCTCATGTGGTGGTGACCCCCAACCATAAAATTATTTTTGTTGCTACTTCATAACTGTAATTTTGCAACTGTTATGAACCGTATCTGTGTTTTCCAATGGTCTTAGGCGACCCCTGTGAAAGTGTTGTTCGACCCCCAAAGGCGTCGCGACCCACAGGTTGAGAACCGCTGCTATAGATGATGGATTGTTCATACAAATGGAATCATACAATACATGGTCTATTTTTGACTGACTTATTTGACTTAGCATAATGTTTTCAGGGTTTATCCATGTTGTAATGCACTTTTAAGGAAGAAAAAAATCTATATAATAAAAGCCTAATATGCTTAGTGCCTGACCATTCAACCAGTCAATATGACATACACTGACCACCAGGGGGCAGCCACTCCGACCAGTAGGTTAGCTTGCTGCTGGGGTCTGGCTGATCAGGACTGGATGAGACAGGCCAGACATGCCCTGGAGCCAACCTCCCACAGCCCCTCCCAGGCCCTGATGGTGCACCAGTGGGTCCCTCGGCCTGGCCTGTGCCCTCTCTCAATCCATGACCCCTTGGGATATTGGAGAGCCAGTTTCGGCCTGATGCCCTCAGGCCAGGCTGAGGGACCCTACCAGTGACGAATCCATGCACCGTGCCTCTAGGATATAATAATAGTATTGGGGACCTTTTCTCAAAACCATCAAACTCTAAAATATGCCTGTTTGATATTCAGGATACAGTTTTTGGCAGGTTAACTCTATCATCTATCTTTATTGGCTCCTTTATGCTTCCTTTCAACACACGGCTTCTGGTAACCTCCGTGGAGACCCTGCTGTTAGATATTGACTCATTAAACTAAGTTAATTGTGAAAATATGATTACAAACAATAACAGATATGCATTAGAAAACAAATTTTATGTTATCTTCACCCTCTTCCAAAACCTTTCTTTGCATGTATGTGAAGTGTATGTTTGTGACATGCAATTCAAGCAAAAGGATTTCAAGGCGAGTGTGTGTGTGTGTGTGTGTGTGTGTGTGTGTGTGTGCGTGTGAATCATGAGTGATTTTGACATTCTGGCACAGGTGATGGCTTAAAGAGCAGTGTAGCGAGGGAGGAAGGACTTCCGGGTTTGGGGTCAGACAGACCTGGGCTCCAATTTCAGATCTGCCTCAGGTGACTTTAAGTGACTTAAGTCCTGTGTGTCATCTTATTATTTTTACAAGGAGGATACTGACTCTACACTCATACCACTATTAAAATTAGATTAGACATACATGACTGCTCTTGGCACAGGTACACAAAACAGATGTCTTTTTCCTTCTTCTACCTCCTTCGGCTAAAACCTGAACACGCATAACACCCAGCATCCAGGAAATGTGGTAGAGCAGTGTCCTCAGTGGTCCCTTGCAGTATCCTCTGGGAATCCCTTAGGAATTAGAAATTCTTGGACCCGCTTCAAACCTACCTCATCAGAAACTGAGCACAGAGCTGGAACCGGTATGGCTCAGTGGATAGAGCGTCGGCCTGTGCACTAAAAGGTCCTGGGTTCGATTCCAGTCAAAGGCATGTATTGGTTGCAAGCACATCCCTGGTAGGGGGCGTGCAGAAGGCAGCTTATCGATCTCTCTCATCGATGTTTCTCACTATCCCTATCCCTTCATTTCTGTAAAAAAATCAATTCTATATATATATATTTTTTATTTTTTTTAAAGAAACTGAGCACAGAGCCCAGTGATCTGAGCACAGAGCCCAGTGATTTGCTTTAACTAGCCCCCCTAATGATTCTGGTTCTGATGCACTCAAAAGTGTGACAGAAGATTGTTAGTCATTTCTGCTCTATCCCGAATTTGCTGTTCTCAGTAATGACTTGGCATGGGTGTGCTCTCAACATTTCCTCCAAAAAAAAGAGAAAAAGAGGAACCCCCCCCCTCTCTCTCTCTCTCTCTCTCTCTCACACACACACACACACACACACACACACACACACACACACACACACCTATGTTTTCTGGGAACACTTTCTAATAAATGACTTTCACAGGAATCTTCCTCTCAGAAGGAATCCCTGCCTGCCTTTAGGGGACCCAGCCTGAGACACACAGCTAGCAGCTCTTTCAGAAAGGGTGGCACATAATACACCCCCAAAAGCCATCCCTCACCCGCGTGCAGACATGCACAGAACAAAACAGATTGCTGCATGGATGGCTGTGTGTGCCCAGTAGCACAGAGGGGCCTGCAAGGCAGGACAGCCTGAGGCTGGGTGTCTCCCCTCCACCCCTGGGGGCTTTCGGGACTCTTGTGAGAGCTAAGTGAACTCCAGGGTCCTTTGAAACCCAGCACGCCACAGCTCAAAGTCATTGGCACCTGAAGTCCCATTTGCAGGTGCCATCTAAATGGGAGCTTTTACCTGAAACCTTTGTTCTGTGGGATCCATCTGGTTCTTTGGTGTTTCCCCAAAAAACTAAAAACGGAGCTCCCATTTAACTCAGTAATCCCACTTCCAGGAATATATCCCAAGAAACCAGAAACACCAATCAGAAAGGATTTATGCACCCCTATGTTCATAGCAGCACAATTCACCATAGCTAAGAGTTGGAAACAGCCTAAGTGTCCCTCAGCAGAAGAGTGCATTAAAAAACTGGGTACATCTACACAATGGAATACTACGCTGCTATAAAAAAGAAGGAACTCTTACCATTTGCAGCAGCATGGATGGACCTGGAGAGCATTATGTCAAGTGAAATAAGCCAGGCAGTGAAATAAAAATACCACATGATCTCACTCATTTATGGAAAATAACATTATAACCTGATGAACAAAAAGATAGATACAGAGGCAGATAATTCTTCTTGTTGGATTGTTCCCTTTAGTATTATGAAGTGGCCTTTTTTATCTCTTTTTATATCCTTCACTTGGAGACTGAATATGTCAGATATAAGTATTGCTACCCCAACTTTTTTTTCATTTCCATTTGCCTGAAAAGCCTTTTTTCATCCCTTCACCCTCAGTCTGTATGTGTCTTTTTTCTTAGGTGGGTTTCTTGTAGGCAGCAGATATATGGGTTGTGTTTTCTTATCCAATCCATTACCCTATGTCTTTTCATTGGGGCATTTAATCCATTTACATTTAAAGTTATTATTGATAGGTACTTATTTGTCGCCATTTTTATTCTTTACCCCTGTGTTCCTTCTTCCCTTCTTATTTCTCTTCTTTTTTTTTTATAGCAGACCCTTTAGCATTTCTTGCATTGCTGGTTTGGTGCTAATAAATTCCCTTAGTCCTTTTTTGTGTATGAAGCTCCTGATTCTACCTTCAATTTTGATTGATAGCCTTTCTGAGTACAGTACTCTTGGATTCGGACCCTTCCTTTGCATGACTTTGTATATTTCATTCCATTCCTTACTGGCCTGATGAATTTCTGTTGAGAAATCAGTCACTAGTCTGATGGGGGTTCCTTTGTAGGTAACTTTCTGTCTCTCTCTGGCCACTTTTAAGATTCTTATTTTGTCGTTGGTGTTTGCCAGTTTAATTATAATGTTTCTTGGCATCGGTGTTTTGGGGTTCATTTCCTTGGGACTCTGTAAGTTTCTTGGATTGGTGTGGGTTTTTTCTTCTCTATATCAGGGGAGTTTTCTGTCATTATTTCTTCAAACAGGTTTTCTATTTCTTGCTCAGTTTCCTTTCCTCCTGGAACCTTTATTATGCGGATGTTGTTTCATTTCATGTTGTCCCAAGGTTCCCATAGGCTCTCCTCCTGGCTTTTAAATTTTTTTTTCTAGAAGCTGCTCTACTTGATTATTTTTTCCTACCTTGTCTTCTAACTCACTGTTGCAGTCATCTGCTTCTTCTAGCCTACACTTGATGTTTTCTATTGAGTTCTTTACAGCAGCTATGTCATTTTTCATTTCTTCTTGTTTCTTCTTCATTTCCTCTTGGTTCTTACACATATTGTCAAATTTGTCTTCCATTCTTTTCAGCAACCTTATGACCATTTCTCTGAATTCTTTTCTGACAGGTTGCTTGCCTCCATTTCAGGTGATGCCTGCTTTTCTTTCATATGTGGGCTGTTTCTTTGTCTCCCTATGGTCTCTCTTCTTCAGGTGCCTGGTTATGTAGTTCTCTCTCTCCTGCATTGATTTAAATGCACAAAATACAACACAGCCAGGTACAATGCACTGAACAGAAATGTATTCATGATATTAATAACCCAAAATAAAGGTGACCACCAGAGAAACGCAAATTAGAGAATAGGAGAGCCAGAAAAGAAATAAAAGAAAGGAGTGTAAAAATGAAATTGGGAAAAGGAAAAAGAAGGTAAGAGAGAAAAGAAAGAGAATTAGAAAGAAGAGGGGAACAAACTATATATATGGGGAGAAAACTCCAATGGAACAGTCACTAATCCCAGCAAATGCCAGTAACAAGTACCTGGAGATGAATACAAACTACAAAGAACAACTAATATCAAGTGAGGTGAGGGAAAACAGAAGCAAAAAAACAAAAACAAGACACAAAAAAAGAATAAGCAAAACAGTCTTGCAAACAAGCATAAAAAATAGATATAATCAACAATCAAGCAAACAACAACAAAGGGATAGAAAGAAAAACAATTTGTTGTATAGTGAAGACAGAGAAGAGAGAGGTGTGTATGGACTTGGGGCAGGGGATTGGAAATTAAATATATAAGTAGGGTGAAATTTTAACAGGGTAAAAAGAAAGAATAGGGAAAATCTCAAGCAGAAAAAGGGTAAGAGAAACAGGACAACAAAAGGGGAAAAGTTAGGAAGAGAGTGGTGGCATTAAGGTAAAGTTGAGATTAAGTAAAATGGTGCTAAAGGAAAGATGAAAATAGAATGTAGAACACTAATCGCAAAGTAAAATAAAGAGAAAATGACACTTAAAAAGGTAAAATAGTAGTAGTGATAATACTGATTGGAAATAAAAATGTAATAATTAAAAGGTAAAATCAAGTGAGGAAAAAAGAAAATAATAATTTCTTAAGTAAATCATGAAAAAAATAAAAATGTGCAGTAGTGAAGGACATTCATTTTCTCTACTGTTCTGTTTGGCACGCCTGTTTCCTAGTCAGGACAGTATTGCAGTTCCACTGATCCTCAGTGTTGTAAGCCAGTCCTGATTTTTAAGGAGGGAGTGTCTCTTACTTTCTTGTATTCCTTTATTTGTGTTTACACAAGAGTCAATTTGTGATTCAACCTCTGGGTGGCAGTGTTTCTGGATTGTCCTCTGGGTTTATAGATCCTCTCTAGCCAGAGATTAGATCCTGCTTTCCCTGTGGCACTCAATACTGGTTTGTGGGAGTGGGTTGCCCCAGAGCTGGTTCTCCGATGGTCATTCCCGGCTCTGGTCCCCAGGTTCCAGAAAAACAACTTTCCCCTGCAGTCTCTTAGGGTGTCCCCAATTGTGTGATCCTATGTATTGGGCTTAGTAATCAGAAGCAATGATTTAAAGAGGAAAAAGAGAAAAAAAAAAAAAGGAGCCAGCATGTGTGCAAACTCCGGGGCTGCACACAAGTCTGTGTGGTTTTTTCCCCCCTTGGGTCTAAGCAGCCGGCACACTTTTAAATTTTTTAGGTTGTCCTCTTGCGTCAGATCAAAATGGGTAGCTTTTTAGGGTTTCCTTCTGTTAGAAGCTCTGAGGGTTCCCTTCCACATTCACAGATCACGCGAGCCCCAACAGCCACAGATTTTTCTAGGCATAGACTTCCCCGGGTCCTCCAGCTCCTATAGTGTGCGCGTTTCTCTCTCCTGTCTCCTGCCAGGACTTAGACCTCACCTTCTCCCAGGTGAAATCTGACCTTTCCGTGGTGGAGTGTAAAGTTGCTCTGAACCCACGTATTTGCGCTAATTGGGGACTGGGTTCTAGGGTTCGCAACTGTTCAGTGGGTGCTGTAGTTGTAGATTTTCTGCCTTCTGTTAACATCCATCGTCCCCTTCAAGATGGTGCAGTCTCTGTGTCTGAGCCGGTTGCTCCAGGAGGGAACCGAGCAGCAGTGGGGGATGCCCGGTCAGGGGAGCCCCATCCAGCAGTCCCCCACCGTTTCCTAGAGTATAGCTGTCCCTCAGGTCACCAACAAACACTCCCCATGCAATCCTTAGCTGTTCTGTCTGCTCCTGGACAAGGCTCGGGACACGTCTGTCTATTCCGCCACCATTTTTTTTTTGATCTCCCAGATTATTTGTTGGTAATGTATAGACATGAAACTGGTTTTTGCTTGCTAGTTTTGTATCTTGCAATTTTGCTGCCTGCATGTATCATTTGTGTGTGTGTGTGTGTGTGTGTGTGTGTGTGTGTGTGTGTTGTGCACACGTTTTTGTGTATAATCTATAAGCTTTCTAAGTTCGTGTCAACTGTGATTACTTCAGTTTGGATGCCTCTTATTTATTTTTCTTGCCTGATTGGTCTGGCTAAAACTTCCATGCGAAATAGAAGTGGAAAATGCACACATCCCTACTTGTTCCCTGACCATGTCTTAGGCCCCTCCTTTCATACCTAGAGAAGCCTTCAAAGCATCTATAATAATAATAAAAGCATAATATGCAAATCATCCAAATGGCCAAATAGTGGAAAGGCCATCTGGATGACCTTCTGAATAAAGCTGGGGCTCTGAGGGCTGGCGCAGCTAGAGTGAGGGCCAAGGCTGCAAAGTCCTACTCTTGCACAAATTTTGTGCATCAGGCCTCTAGTCCTGTATAATAAAAAGCTAATATGCAAATTGTCCCCACGGGTGGGAGTTTGACCACCAGGGGGCGGTGTGGAACATGGCAGGCATCGCAACACGGTGCTGGCAGCGGGCGGCAGTGGAGGCCGGCCCCAACGGGCCCTGACAAGAGTGGGACTGTGGCGGGTTGGTGGAGCAGGTATGCGGGCATTGCCAGGCCAAGGTGGGTGTACAGGGAGGCCCCGGCCAGCAGCCGCTAGGGACCCTACCTGTGCACGAATTTCGTGCACTGGGCCGCTAGTTTTTATGTATAAGTCCCTGACTGACAGAGCCTGTACTGGACAGAAGAGCTGTGGGAATGTGACAGAAAGTAAACACTGGGGCAGACTTAGAAATGCCTGAGCTTTTATTGCAGGGAAACCCACTCAGGTGGAAGTGAAGGGGACCTGGGAAGGGATGGAAGCCAAGCAGGGGTGCAGCAGCCCGCAAAGCCCACGGAGGGTGTCTTGGGCTTGGTCCTGAGGGAGCTCTGGGGACAGTTTGGTCACACCTCAGAGCTGTCCCCATCAGGAGCACAGTGTTGCTTCTCCTGGACTGGAAGTCCCCGGTCAAGAGCTAGCCATGAGGGCGCCTCCAGCTGTGTCTTTGCACGGGCACAGGAACCAGGGGCAGGCCTCTAGCAGGAATACACAGGTGTCGGTTCTTGGGGATGAAGGTCCCCCACAAGAAGGAAGTGGGTACAAACATGGTAAAAGGAGCCAAGGGATGTGGGTGTGGCACACACTGCATCTGCTATGCCCACCTTAGGTGTCACAGGGCAGAGTGACATCTGCTTACATCTCAGGAGGCTCTAAGACCCAGCAGTCCTGCTCCAGGACAATGCTGGACAGGTATATCTGTGGTGCCAGCAATACCAGCTCTTCCCTTTTTTATATGTATTTTTTATTGATTTTTTACAGAGAGGAAGGGAGAGAGATAGAAAGTCAGAAACATTGATGAGAGAGAGACATCGATCAGCCGCCTCCTGTACACCCCGCACTGGAGATGTGCCCGCAAGCAAGGCAAATGCCCCCAACCGGAATCAAACCCAGGACCCTTCAGTCCGCAAACCGACGCTCCACCCACTGAGCCAAACTGGTCTCGGCAATATGCCAGCTCTTGATGATATCATGCAGATCAGACACTTTTACCCAGAGAATGCTTGATGCAAATGCTGGGCAAACATGTTGCCCATTAAGCAGTGAGCATGGCTACGCACTGGTGATCCAGAAACGCTGCTCCAATGCCCAAAGCTCAGCACATCGACAAATCACAAGGTCAAGTTGATGGGTGCTGTGAGGGAGATTGAGGTCTACTCACTCTCACTGCTTCTCTGTCCACCCACTGAAATCAGCCAGCATCCCCCAACTTTCACCCTTTAGGTCACCACTGTAGACCAACACCACTGCAGGATGGCAGGCCCTGGGCACAGTCCTATCCAAATGAGACTTAGGGAGACTGCGTGGACCCGCCCCGCTCATTCTCTCTCACCCCAGTCTGCACCTGCCTTTCTCGTCGGTCTCTCTTATTCCTCTGAGCCTAGCAACCAATTGGCTCCATCAGCAATTCGCGCCTCTGCAGAAAGAAATACCAAATTTAGAACGTGTTAAAAGTGTGAGTTCTGGGGACACGTTCAGGTTCGAATCCCGATCCTTCCATTTAACATGTGGCAATTTACGTGGTTTCTCAGTTTCAGCTCTCTCATCCTCGAAGTGCATAGGAGAGGGGTGAAGCGTGTGCTAATTCCTAACAGCACTTGGTACCTTATAAATAATAAACACAGATAGGTACTCTAAATACCTTAGGGAAATATACATGGACCTAGAAAAACGACTTTCATTCAGGTGTTTACCTATATTGTTCATTCTCCCTCCGTGCAAATATGCAAGCAGAGAGTGCCCCTTGACCTCTGGTATTTAAGAGCATGGATTGATTGGTATAGTGTATTAACTTATTAAGCGACCATTCATTAGTAATCTAGGTTCCTGTGGGAAGGAAAAAATCATTCCATGGGAAGAATCAATTGGTTCATGCCCTGTGATGGGGTTTTCCCTAGGATCTCCCCTCATAGCATTTGCTCAGAAGCACTCACAGTTACTTAAAGGCAGAGGCCTGGAACTCGGGTTTCCAGAACCCTCTAGAGTGTCATTGTGCAATGTGCCGGGAAGTGCTGTGACAGGGAAAGTAACAAGTGAAGTTATCCTTCAAGCATATTCTGAGATTAACATAAACAGTACAAAGGAATTTTGCTAAATGTCTTTTTTTTTCCACTCACGAATCCTTGGAGAATGAGTCTGTGCAGTATAGATTTTTAATAGACATTAAACATTGAATACTTTTTACAACTTGACATTGTAAATGGAGTACAGCGTATTGTGACTGCTGATTGGAGGGTGCACCTGGTAATGACACTGTGTCAGTGCTCCAATTAAGGATTATGCAGGAGATAGCCATCTTCCTGTCCTTATGGACACGGAATATTTCTTACAGCTGACTCATCCTATCTAATAAAAGAGGAATATGCAAACTAACCATCACTCCACAATAAAGATGGTGGCACCCACAACCAATAAGGAGGGAATATGCAAATGATACAACAAAGATGGCAGCACTGGCCAGAGCCCCGGAGCCAGCTGGAGCGAACAGGAGGCTTGGCTTCCTTGGTTGCCCAAGCCAGCTCCATGGCCGCCGCCCAGACAAAGCCATAGTGGTAGGGCCAAGGCAAAGGCGGTTAGGGGCAATTAGGCTAGAAGGGGAGGGCAGTTGGGGGCAATCAGGCCGGCAGGGGGACAGTAGGGGGTAAGCAGGCCATCAGGGAAGTGTCAGTTGGGGCCAAGCAGGGCAGTGGGGGATCAGTTTGGGGAAAACAGGCTGGTGAGGGATGGGG
>PVJN01054879.1:0-13262 GCA_004026805.1 Lasiurus borealis | reverse complement strand
TATGGCAACATGAATTTTAAGCAGACATCTGCAGAACCTGCCTCTGCTATGTCGGCAACCCTGGAGCCAGCCTCTCGGGGGTGGGACACCCCACAGTGAGCATCCAGGAGGCGCCTGAGGGACCTGACTTGTTTTCTGGGGTCACCCTGTAGCTGACATCTGGTGGCCTGATAGAGGGAAGGGGGGAGTGGGTCACACTGTGTTTCCAGAGAAAGACTGTACTGCTGGGGACAATGTGGGGGCACCAGCAACCTCAAGGGCAGAATCCAACAAGGAAGCTGAAAACAGTTCCTCGCTTCTCTCCCCTGCAGAACCCAGGCTCTTCTGTATCCTTTGAATCCACGCAAAGGTGATTGACATAGTACCCAATCCCGCGATATCACCATCTCTTGGGGGGCATAAATCATATATTGAAACAACACAAATTAGTGTATTGTGTTGTGTTGTAACTGAGATCATAATCAAGTTTCCCTCACTTCCTGTGAAGCTGTGCACTGGGGCCGCTGCTGATGGTGGCACCAACAGGCTGGGATGCCCCACAGGAGACAGGCAGGGAGGCACAGGCCCCTCCCAGTCTCTGTGGTCATCCCCCCTGTCCTGTCCTCCCAGGCTTAGGATCGTGCAAGGGCACAGGAGCCCTGGCACACTTGGCTCATGCCCTGCTGGCTTCTAGAAGAACGTGCTTGACTTCAGGTGGTCTCACTGAGTAAATATCCGAATGGACGATGTGACATTGTCAGTATCAGTTCTGGATGTAAGGACAGGTTGCCCTCAGACATTCTCATTGTCAGAAACCTAGACGTCTCACAAGGCAATTTGGCAGATGGACTGGTCTTTAAATTGTGCACACTTTTTAACCCAGCAACCCTTCTTCCTTGTAGAGATGCACACAAAAGAATATACCAAGATGTTCAATACAACATTGTTTGTTTTCATGAAAAATTGGAAACAACATCATATTCAAACCATGATACAAGCATAATGTAAGAGTTTCCTGTGGCTGCTGTAATGAAGGGCCACACACTAAAACAACAGAAATGTGCTCTCTGGGAGAAACCAAGATGGCATAGGTGAACACCTAAACTGCTGCCTCACACAACAATTTCAAAACTACAACTAAAAGACAGAACAGACATCATCCAGAACCACAGGAAAGCTGGCTGAGTGGAAATTCTACAACTAGAAAGAAAGAGAGGGGCTCACAGAGACTCAGAAACGCTGCAAAAAGCTGAGGTACAGAGACACATGTGTGGAGAGAGCAGGCAGCGAAGTGCCTGGTTGGCTTCCTCTGGTGGGAGGGAGATGGAGACTTCCAACTGCACTGAACCCTTTATCCTACTGCACTGAACCCCACTTCTGGGCGAGACTCATACAGGGTGAGTCTGGACTATCGTGAAAAGGGAGGAGTGCATGGAAATTTAGGGGAGCCGCGAAAGGGCAGAGGTCAGGGGGTGCGCACATCACTGCGCACAGAGAGGATGGGCTGCTGATTGTGCCAGTGGCTTTCTCTAGTGGGCAGGAGACAGAGCTTCCCTACTGCACTGAACTCCACTTCTGACTGCACTGGACCCCAGTTTCAGACGAGACCTTGGAGACCCGGACTTATACAGGTCCCGGAGCACAACGGAACCAGAAAGGCAGAGGTCTAGAGACACGCTCACAGAGAGGGCTGCAATGATTACCGAGAGACACTTGAGACCCAAGGGCCGCATAGGACAGGGCTGACTGGAAGCCAAGGCTGGCAACTCAGCCCTGAGACTCCACCCCAGCCAAGCTCAACAGAGAGGCTTTTGCAGTTTTGTAAGTCTTGTATCATAAGGCTGAATCCAGCACAGAGTCAGCTATGACTTTGGCATAGCAAAAATGTGGAGACAAAGGAACAGATCACAAATGAAATAAATGGAGGAAAATAAATGACTGAATATAGAGTTCAAAACCACAGTTATAAGGTTTTTCAAGAATTTCTTAGAAAAGATGGATAAATTTAGTGAGACCCAGGAGGAGATGAAAAAAGACCAACTCGAAATTAAACATACACTGACTGAAATAAAAAAATATTATACCAAGTCCTAACAGCAGACTGGAGAACCACAAGAATCAAGTCAAAGATTTGAAATACAAAGAAGCAGAAAAAACTCAATTGGAAAAGCATAAAGAAAAAAGAATCCAAAAATGTGAAGATAGTGTAAGGAGCCTCTGGGAAAACTTCAAGCTTACCAACATCAGAATTATGGGGGTACCAGAAGAAGAGAGAAAGCAAGATACTGAAAACCTATTTGAAGAATTAATGACTAAAAACTTCCCACATCTGGTGAAAGAAATAGACTTACAAGTCTAGGAAGCACACAGAACCCCAAATAAAAGGAATCCAAAGAGGACCACATCAAGACACATCATAATTAAAATGCCAAGAGCAAAAGACAGAGAATATTAAAAGCAGCAAGAGAAAAATAATTAATTACCTACACGGGAGCACCCATACAATTGTCAGTTGATTTCTCAACAGAAACTATGCAGATCAGACGAGAGTGGCAAGAAATATCCAAAGTGATGAATAGCAAGAACCTACAACCAAGATTACTCTACCCAGCAAAGCTGTCATTCAGAATTGAAGGGCAGATAAAAAGTTTCACAGATAAGAAAAAGCTAAAGGAGTTAATCAACTCCAAACCAGTATTATATGAGATGCTGAAAGGTACTCTTTAAGAAGAGGAAGAAGAAGAAAAAGGTAAAGATAAAAATTATGAACAACAAATACATATCTATCAACAAGTGAATCTAAAAATCAAGTGAACTGAAAATCTAATGAACAGAATAAACTGGTGAATGTAATAGAATTAGGGGCATAGAAAGGGAGTGGACTGATAATCCTCAGGGGGAAAGGATAAGAGGGGTGCAGGGAGAGACTGGACAAAAATTATATACCTATGGATGAGGACAATGAGGGGGGAGGTAAGGGCAGAACAAGGGGTGGGAGCTGGGTGGAGGGGAGCTATGGAGGAAAAAAGAGGAAAAAATGTAATCTGAACAATGAAGATTTATTAAATAAAATAAATAAATAAAGATTTTTTAAAAGAAAGAAAGAAAGAAATGTGCTTTCTCACTGTCCCAGAAGCCAAAGTCCAAAATCAAGGTGACAGTAAGGCCATGCTCCCCTGGAAAGTTCTAGTGGAGGCTCCTTCCTTGCCTCTTTTAGCTTCTGGTACCCCTGGCAAGTCTCAGCATTCCTTGGCTTGTAGCAGCATCACTCCACTGTGTCCTCATCTTCATATCGTCTTCTTTCCTCTGTGTGTTTCTTTCTTTCTTTTGTTTTTAATCCTTACAGGGGATATTTTTCTATTAATTTTTCTTAGAATGGAAGAGATTGGTTGCCTCTTGCATGAGCCTCAATCAGGGCCCAGGCTGGGGAGATGCCTGCAAGTGAGGTATGTGCCTTTGATGGAACCGAATCTAGGACCCTTCAGTCTGCAGGCCGACACTCTGTCTTCTGAGCCAAACCAGCTAGGGCTCCTCAGCGTGTTTCTGTCTGTTCTCTCCTCCTAGAGCAGCAGTTCTCAAGCTTCCTAATGCCACGACCCTTTAATACAGTTCCTCATGTTGTGGTGACTCCCAACTATAATATTATTTTCTTTGCTACTTCATAACTGTAATTTTGCTACTGTTGTGAATTGTAATGTAATGATGGTCTTAGGCGACCCACGGGTTGAGAACTGCTAGCATGGTCACCTAAGACCATCAAAAAACACAGATATTTACATTATGAAGTAGCAACGAAAATAATATTATGGTTGGGAGTCACCATAACATAAGGAACTGTATTAAAGGATTGTGGCATTAGGAAGGTTGAGAACCACTGTTTTAGAGGGTTTCCTTCACTAGATTTAGGGCCATCCTAATCTGTTATGACTAGTACTTCAGAAAAAAGAAGAGAAAAGGAAAGAAAAGAAATACCAGGAAGAATTTTTTTTAAAGACACTAGAAATTTCAAATCACTAACTACTCTGAAGTCATTGACTGCATGCTGTTTCAAAAAGACAAACACTGGATATTCATGAGAGATGTAAATGTGAAATAAAGAAAGGGCCACCAGTGCAGAACGTCAGCCTCAATTTACCGAGTGACGTAGCTGTATCATCAGATTTTTATCTTCACTGACATTGCATCTTCAACACCCCAAACCCCAAGCTGGGTGTGGTGCTTATCTTAGGTTCTGTACAAAGATGAGGCTGCGGTCAGGCCTCCTGTCCTTTAGAACTTCCCATCGTGGAAATGTATGAGATGAGAGTAATTAGCCCCAAAATAAAATTCAATAAGCATGTCACAGCGACAGGGGCCTCTACCCGGGTCATCCAGAAACTTGGCTGAGAACCCCAGGCGTGCTATGTTACTACGATGCTTCAATGTCTCTTTGCCTCGAAGCTAAAGAAGAATGGGGGCGGGAGGCGGGGACGTGGAGGAGTCGCACAGAGAAGGACCAGGGCTGGGGACTCTGGATCTTCCTGACACCTAATTAACAGCATCCACAGCAGAAGCTACTGGCTGGGACAGGCACGTGAGCCCTCCTGGTGTGTGGGCCCTCCCGGGAGTGAGCCTCGCGGTGCTCTCAAAATGGGGGGCCATGCTTCCCTGTGTGCGGAGATAGGTTTGCTTTGACCTTGTCCCCTGGGCCTCTAGGAACTGAATCCCAGAAGAGGTTTGCCGTCGGCTCCTTACAGAGGTGGACACCATCTTCATGTTGTGCCTTCCGAATAATGCCTCACCCTGATGTTTTGCGTTGCATGGAAGGTAAGTATGCTGAGACTGATTTCCTAGGGTTCTGGCCTTCCCTACCCCATGCTCCTCAACACACACAGCCACAGTCTGGGACCAACCACCCTGTTGGTTCTAAGACACCCCCTACTAATACTCCATGCACACACACGTCAGGGTATAACATGTGGCCCTGGGTGCCTGCATAGACACGTGTACACACACGCAGGCATGCTCACACACCTCCATGCCCGTGGGCAGACTCCCTCCCCTCCTTGGACGTGCAGATGCCAACACTCCAGCACCTAAACCCAACCCAGCTGCCCCTGATTGCTCCTCCTCCTCCTCCTCGCAGGGGCCTTTGAGCACCCCCGGCTCCTTCCTGAGAAGAAAATGAGCCGCCCCTCTCTCGGTCCGTCACAGGGCCATCCACAGGTCCCTCCCATCAGCACCATTTATTACAGTTATATGTCACCCCACTGGGGGCCCTCTGGGTGCCCCAGCCCCCCAGCCTACCTGCTCAACAAGGAGCTGGCACATCGCTCCGGCTGAGGAGTGAAGGAGGAAGTTTAATCGGTTTCCAGTCCTGGAAGACAGAGCTGGACCCAAAGAGAGGACCCTAAAGGGAGGGATTCTATTGGCTGCAGTCCGCAGGCGATGAAGGAGTTTTCTCTGCAGAGAGTCCCACCCTCACCCACAGCCACCAGGAACAGAGAGCATCGGCCCCTCGGCCCCATGGGGCACAGTAGCCAGGAGGACCTGCAGGGGCCCTACAGCCAAGGTCATTGCCTGGAGCCTGAGGCCCAGTGAGTAGTAACATGGGCCAGTTTCAGGGGCTCTGGGGTGAGGCCAGGAGGGTGACCCTCACAGACCCTCCCACTGCCACCAACGCCCCACTCCCACCCACACAGCGCCTGTCTCTGTGTCCCTCTTCCTTCTCCAGCACAGGCTCTGCATCTAAGGGGCAATCCCAGCCTCCTCCCTTTGGGGATCCGTGAGCCTCGCACTCCCTCTTCTGGTGAAGCTCGAGGAGGAGCCGGTGCCCAGAGCGGAGGGCTGGGTCTCAGAGGCCAAGGTGAGCAGAAGTCCCCTGTCCCCTCCCTGTCCCCAGCTCACCTGGGTACCCAGGGACTTTAGAATCCTTGGCCAGTACAAACTCTTAAAAAATCCTTCTCTTCCCTGACAGCTAACGCAGGGGACAGCACTGTCTCCTCTCGGGCTCAACGATGTCACAGCCTCAAGAGGGCCACCCAGTGTCCCCTCCCACAGCCTCCTAGGACTCCTGGAGACACTGTTCCGCTGGCAGATTTTCACCGGAAGGAACGTGAGCACAGCCCTGACACTCTGAGCGACGTGATGAGTATGAAAACAGGCTGTCTCTGTCTCCATTTCTGTGGTGGCCCCGAAGGCTGAGAATACATCAGTCGCTACCAAGCGCTTGCCGAGGTTCCAATGAGGTGCTCATCATGCGGGCAGGAGTAGCCCAAGCCGTGGGAAAGGCTATATATATATATATATATATATATATATATATATATATATATTTTTTTTTTTTTTTTAAATCCTGGTCCTCCATGCACCTCCAGAGACTCTGACATGACTGGACTGGGTGTGTCCTGGACACAGGGACCTTTCTAGGTTCCCCAAAGGAGAACCATCAGACCAGGGGCTAGGGGCTTTCTCAGACACTCCATACACATACTACTCCAAGCACACACATGTCAGGGTGTAACGTGTGGCCCCGGGGTGCCTGCATATATACATGTGGAGAAACGGGATTTTAAAAAATACCAGTCCCGCCGTCGCCAGTTTGGCTCAATGGATACAGCATCGGCCTAGGGACCTGAGGGTCCCAGGTTCGATTCCGGTCAAGGGCACATGCCTTGGTTGCAGGCTCCTCCCCAGCCTGGGCCCTGGTCGGGGCTCGTACAGGAGGCAACCAATCAATGGGTTTCTCTCTGTCTTCTCCTCTCTTCCACTCTCCCTCTTTAAAAATATCAATGGAAAAATATGCTGGGGTTGGGGTGGGGGGCGAGGAGGACTCCACTGGCCCGATGCTCCTGGCCTTTGGACAATTAAGTGACAGAGGCAGAAACTCCTTCATGTTTGAATCTCCTTCCCTCTGGGGTCTCTTTGTCACTGCACTTCCACCTGGGCCTCAGCTGATCCAACTGGTGACTCCTTCAGGCTCTGGCCATTGCTGCTGAGATCCCCGTGGGCTGAGCTTCTCCTTCCTCCTGGACACCGCTGCCGGCGACAATGAGTAGGACTGCGTCCCTTCGATCTCACTTCAGAGCAGCTTTGCAAAGAAAGGCATCATGTTCGCCAGCCCCTGGCCTGTTTCACCTCTTCTGGGAGAAGAGGCTCCTGACCCCACGGCGAGTGACCTTTCGTGAGCCCACGGGAGAGGATTCTGTGGACTCTCACCCTCAAAGCTCTTTCCGGGTGGAAGCTGTTTCCCTGCAGGCTCGGCGAGCCCAGGCTTGGGCCATGCACCTGCCCGCCATTCACACTTAGAAGTGCGCAGACGGGTGACTCGGCAGCCCCGGTATTTATGGCTAAAGTGAGGTAAGTTGTCCGGGGTTAAAAGCAAATGTGGGGCCCTTTTCTACTCATTGAATTCCGATAAAGCGGAGGATGAAAGGGGAGGGCATCATGGGTGGTTGGGCGAACCCCTGGAATTTCTTTTTCTCCTGGTGACTTGCCATGCGCCCTTCAGGGAACCCTTCCTCTCAGCCCACCGTCCAGTCCAAATCGGATCCCAGAAGGACCCGCGGACGATGCTGCAGGGATTTGCGCAGAAACAAATGACACGAGGCGCCTGCTCGGCAGCACCGGGTGTAGCCTCTCGTTGATTTCAGGGTTCTCCTCTCGGCTGGGGCGCTGATATCGGACCAGGTAACCTTTTGTTGTGGAGGGACATGGGCTGTCCCGTGCACAGTGAGGTGTCCAGTAGCATCTCTGGCCTCTACCCACTCCATGCAGGTAGCTTCTTCCCCAGCCAGTCCTGACAACCGAGACTGTCTCCAGACAAGGCTCAGGGTCCCCTGGGGTCACCATTGCCCCCTAGTGGAGAGCCACTGATCCAGATGAATTCTATGCAGCCAGGAGCCGCGGCTGCAGCCCCGGGCCTAGCCCAGTGCCTGCCACATGGCAGGGGCCCCGGAAAGACCGGTGGCGTGATGTCTGGAGGAGAGGTGGGAGGGACACACCGAGGCCCAGCCCTGCAGAGGTGCCCACTGGGTGGGTCCAGCAGGCAGGGCCGTGTGCGCTCAGATCTCCTGCTCAGGCTTCCCATGGGTGCTCCCAGCCGATGGCCTTACCTGCTGAGGGCGCTAATGCAGAGGACCAGACGCAGGACACCTCTGGCAGGGGCTGTGGCTGAGGGACACCCCAAGAGCTTTGGCCATAACTTCCTTGGAACTGGGCTCCCATCAGAGACTCTCCCTGCCCGCTCCTCCCTCCCCCGAGGTCAGCCCAGTATCGTGGTCCAAAGGCCGGCACCGCTCCTCTGGCTCCTGATCTCTATTCTCCCCCGGTGTTTCCCAGCAGAGACCGGGCCACCTCACCCCACCCTGGCATCTGCTTCTTGATAAATCTGAACAGCACCCCTGGCCTTCTAGAAGGCTGCTTTTCCCCAGCCCCCTTCCCGGGTAGTGCCACACCCTAGGGCAGTGGTCGGCAAACTGTGGCTCGAGAGCCACTGTTGACTAATGAGTTTGCCGACCACTGCCCTAGGGCATCTCCCCAGTGAGCTCCATTGCTAAAGCATCACGCTCCAGCCAATTGATGGCTCATCCAAAACTAAGAAAACCAAACACACACTAACCGTTCCAATCCAAGAGGCTCTTGCAAGTTAACCTTTTATCGGTTTTAAGGCAGCAAGTAAGGTCATCTTCTCCACATGCCGAGGGAGGGAAGGGCAGAGGGTGGGAGGGGATTGGCCACTGGAGCCCAGGCAAAGCACGCTCCCCCCAAATCCACGTCATCTCGGCTCTCAGCCCCCGAGGATGCGTTTCGGTTCGAGAGCGTGTCCCGTTGCCTCCTCCAGCAGAGTCTGCTGGGAGCACCTGCTTGGTCCCAGGCCCTGACCCAGCCAGCTGCGCCTTAAGCCAGGCTCTCCCAGGGGCAGATGACCTCCTTCTTGAGGGCCTGGTCACCCGAGGCTCCGGGCCCCGTGTCTTCCGAGTCCATCAGGTAGGCCCCGCTCTCCACAGGCACATCCATTCTGATCTGAAAAAAGCTTCAGACACAAGAGGGAAGCAAGTGTGGGGCGTGCAGGGGGCACACCAAATGGAAAGAATGAGTCAACATGCACACCCAGAGACACATTGTGCACATACACACACAGAGACACGTGCACATATATACATGCATGCAAATGTCCACGGGCATATGTGCACACCCACTCGCATGTGTGTGCCCACAGGCATGCACACACCCACAGACATGTGTGCACATACATGTAATGTGCATGCTCACAAATGCATGCACACCTATGCACATGTGAACCCACAGACATCTGCTCACCTACCCACACACGTGCGCACACACACACAGCACCACCCTCCCACGGGTTCTTACTTGGTCACTCTCCTGGATTTCAGCCGGGGCAGCTGCTGGCCCACGTCCCCCAGGGGCTGCACCTTCCCATGGGACACGGGGGGGCACTTGGGCGAGAGCCTGGCAAAGACGGGGGAGGCCAGACAGCCCCGTCTCAGGAAACTGCTGAAGGACACGGCCATGCGGGCCTTGAGGGGGGCCCTGGGCGGGGGCCGGGGCCAGGGGCAGTCGGCGGCGGAGGCCTCACCGGTGTCTGCATTGGAGGGTCCCGGGCCAGCGCCGGATCCGCCGGCCTCGCCCTTCTGCTCCGAGCCCTCCACGGCGAGCGTGATGGGCGAGGGGCAGACGGTGCTGCTGGGCCTCCGCATGAAGCGGCCTGGCGAGGGGAAGGGCTTCCTGGGGGAGCGGCAGGAGGAGGAGAAGGGGCTGGAAGGAGAGGGGGGCACGCAAGTCCCCGTGTAAACGGCCAGGTGGGGGCTGGGCGCAGCGGGCTGGCCAGGCTGCAGGGAAGGAGAGAGAGCTCAGAGTGAGTCGGGGGGCTGCCCTCGGCTAACTCGGCCCTTGCCCGTGCCCGAAACACATGTCCGGTGTGGCTTCCCCTGGGAAGTTGGAAAGGGCACCCAGAGCCGCCTGTGACATGGGCACAGGCACAGGCCTTCTGCCAAGCCCTGGTCATCCTGCAGGCCAGGGATGCTGGGGGAGGCCGGCGACATTCCAGTCCCCGCTCGGTGCAGTCCCCCAGTGAGCAATGTCAGTGCCTGCCACATGCTGTCATCCCTTCTCTGTTCTTGGTTCCCAGCCTCAGGGCTGGAGGCTTGGGAAACATTTTAATAGAGTGACAGAGAGGGCAGGGGAAGCTTCAGCTGGTGCTGGGCTGACTCCTCCAGGCCTGAGACCCCCATGCTGACCTGAACCCTTACCTGTGTCCACAGATACACCTGAGGGATGGCTGGCTGGACCCAGACCTCCCCCTGCCTCCTGCGGGCAGAGCAGGGAGGAAAGACTGTGTGGTGCGTGGACAAGCCGGGAGCAGGAGGTAGGCAATACGGGCCAGGAGGTTACTCATTGGAAAAGTGGCTCAACCTCCCTGGGCCACCGAGGCCCCAGGTCCAGTAGCCCTGGGGCGGGAGGATGGGGTCAGGCATCCTTCAGCGAAAGGAGCCTGAGAGCCTGCCTGAGCTGGGAAACTGAAATCGGACAGTTCAGGGAGCTCCTCTCTGTCACCTCTCTTCCCTTTCCAGGGTCATGGGCCGGGGTTAGCTGTGCCCCCTCCTGCAAGGACCTGAGGGTGGCTGATGAGGATTGCCATCCCTTTGCCTATGGGGGGTTTGCAGAGGACATGGGGTCCTAAGTGTGAACTAAAACACCAAACCCACAAAGTAAGCTTTGTTAGGAGAAATAAAGACACCCCAGTGCTCCTCTGCCCGCAACTGACTAAGGACACCTCCCTCTTCACCCCCTCTCCCTGTCCATTCACTTCACTCCTTCTTCTTCAGAATTAGTGATAAACTCTTGTTATAATCCCCACTTTACAGATAAAAACACTGAAGCTCATAGAGATGATGCAACTTGACCAAGATCACACAGCTTATGACAGGAGGAGCCCCTTCCTATACTCACCCCCCCCCAATTCTGTGCCCTCTCCCCCACCCCACTCCTTCCCCAGCTCCTCCTCTTTTCCGGATGAAGGACAGTACCGGTAAGGAAGGTGGCCACTGTCCAGCTTCACTCACTTGGCCTGAGCAGGTCCTTTCTTCTGGGCCAATGGCCATGAGCCCAATTGGACCTCGACACTCTAAGCAGGAGGCCTTTCCTACCCCTTCCCCTACTTCCTACCCGCTATCCCTGTCACGATGACCTTGGCCGCTCCTCCCCGAGAGGCCTGGGGCTCACCCTTGGAGACCCAGCCCTTCCAGCCCATGCCACACCCACCAGTGGTGTGAAGCAGCAAAGCAGTGGCATGCAGGGCACATGGCGAAGAAATGAGACACGACAGAGACGCAGTGACGGTGAGCTTGGCTTGGTCTGTGCTGCGGATTTATTGTGCGCGGGAACCAGGAGAAGTGGGGGGAGGAGCATGAAATGGGCAGCTGTGTTGACATGAGAACACAATCACAGGTTCTAAATGGAAGGCAAAGCCGATGGTGCACAAAGAGCGATTCGTTTCCCGTCTAGAAACTGAGTGAGAATTCCAAGGAGACCTGCGCCACCCGAACTGCTTCCTGGGAGCAGGCAGGTGAGGAGAGGGTCGCATTCGGGCTGAGCACGCAGTGTACGCGCCGTCACCCCCTCTAGTCCCTCCTCGCTCGTCCTTTCCTCGCCGTCCCCAAAAGCCAATGAGCAAAGTTGGCCTCAGGAAGGAAAATCCATGTGGGTGGGCACCTCCTCTCCTCCTCAGCCCAGCACAATCCTTCTACTGAAACAAATGTGCCTGGAAGAACTATGCTGGGCTGAGTAGGGGGCAGAGAGGCCTTCTCTTTAATTTTCCAAAGCAAATGATGGAACACAGATCTGCCTGCTTTCTCTGTGATTCTCACTACCAGGACCCCGATGGTGAGATAGGTGGTCACACAGCAACTGAGTCAGGGGGCCTTGGTCGCTGGGGTGAGAGAGCTAAGCTCACGTTGCTGTGGTATTGGGAAGCCCACCATGAAGGAGGTCCGAGGAGTGATTGATTTTCCCACTGATCGGGGATGGACTCTGACCCTCCTCAGCCCAGCACAGTCCTTCTCATGTGGACCTTTACCTCAGCCATGGACCTCCGGACCAAAGGACTGACTGGTCACTCTACTACTGCTAGCCAGTCCTCTCGCAGGAGCTGCAGGGAGAGGACAGGACACCAACGCCCTCATCACCTCCCCTTTGAACACACCCTAATGGTCCCTAGAGAGCTAGGAGGGCTTCACTGCAAGACTTTGAGGGAGGAGAGAAGTAAGATGGTCTGGGTATACCTCGGGAAATGCCCTACATATTAAGAAATAACAAATCACTGAATTGGACAACACTGGCAGGTATAAGAAAGCACGAGCTTCCTCTAAGACCATGAAGCTACTAGGGATGGTGAGGAGGATGGGGATGATGATGCTGGGGTGATGATAGTGATGGTGAGGATGATCATAATGGTAGTGCTGCTGATGGTGGTGAGGAGGAGGATGCTGGTGATGATAGGGATGATAGCAATGATGGTGATGATGGTGGTGATGGTGATGATTATAATTGTTGTGCTGATAATATCAGCAGCTAGCTCTTATTGAGCACTTTTACATTGTCCTAAGCACTCCACTGACATTTTCATGTCTCTGGCCCACCCACCCTCAGTAATTGTGACTAAGAACAAGCTCAAGCTGAAACCAGTTTGGCTCAGTGGATGGTTGCATCAGCCTGTGGACTGAAAGGTCCCAGGTTAGATTCTGGTCAAGGGCATGTATCTTGGTTGTGGGCACATCCCTAGTGGGGAGCATGCAGGAGGCAGCTGATCAATGTCTCTCTCTCATCGATATTTCTAGCTCTCTGTCCCTGTGGAAAATCAAGAACAAGCACAAGAGACGTGTCTTAGCAGGGCCTTTCCTGCAGGTGTAACAGAGGCGTGCAGGGACGTGCATGTGTAGGGAAACCCTGCAGCTAGTCTCTAGGCGGGGTCTCCTACTGCTTTGGAAGCAACGTCTAAGTTGGAGAGATAAGATGGGGTGATGAGGGGTTCACCACGCTACTGAAACAAACGTGCCTGGAAGAACTATGCCTGGGCTGAGTAGGGGGCAGAGAGGCCTTCTCTTTCATTTTCCAAAGCAAATGATGGAACACAGATCAGCCTGCTTTCTCTATGATTCTCACTGCCACCACCCCTGATGGTGAGATAGGTGGTCACACAGCAACTGAGTCAGGGGGCCTTGGTCGTTGGGGTGAGAGAGCTAAGCTCGCGTTGCCGTGGTATTGGGAAGCCCACCATGAAG
>PVJN01054878.1:0-13262 GCA_004026805.1 Lasiurus borealis | reverse complement strand
GGTCATTTATATACATTCTTCAGTTATTCTCCATAACAACCCTAAGAGTAGTTATTATCAAGCCAGTATAAAGATGAGGAAGCTGAGGTACTCAGAGTTATAGAAGGTTTGGAATAGTAAAAGAACAAAGAGGAGAGGTAGCTGATTAAGATCAGGTAAAAGAGCTGAAGGGAAATTCTGAGGGCTGAGTTGAACTGGGCTATCTTAACTGGAGACTGGCACCAATCTTCCCAACTGTGCCCCTTGCTTCAGCTCTGTTCATCCCCTGGAGGAGGAGTAGACTGATGGTTAGACTGAGGCAGAGGTTAGGGCTAGGCCTGACTAATAGGAAAAGATTGAGAAGTCCAGGTGCTGGTGAGAACGTTGTTCAAGTGATCATATGCAAAGTTCAGGCTGGGGGAAGGACATGAAAACAGAAGCAGGTGGAAAGACTAGGGACACAGAGGCTGCACATAGTTCTGGAAGACTACTGGAGGTTTAAAGTATAGGTTTAGTGAGAAAGTAGGAAGAACAGAAAATCTGTGAAAATGAGATTTTGGAGTTGGTGATTTTAAGTTATGTTCATGGGCATATGGTATGAGACTGTGACTAGGCAAGGAGACAAAGGAACCATGATACCCGGCCTTTGGAGGGATGTCCACATAGGCATTGGAGTCACTCAAGATGATAGTAGTATGTGAGGTTTGGAGTTGAGGCAAATAGCAACCTCATATCTTCTTGTGGCCAGGCAGAATAAATAGCCTCCCCTGGGGAAGAGGCCTCCTACCTGGGTTATGGTAGTTTCATCATGGGATTGGGGCTACCTGCTAAATTTAATGACAGCTGTCATGGGCAAGGGTGAGGGGGCTGGGTGGAAGGGTGGTGCAATTGAGCAAAACAGGAAAAAAAAAGATAAAATCCTCATGGACACAGACAACAATGTGGTGATTCTTATGGGGAGGGGTGAAGGGGAAGGTACAGGAGGGCATGGGGGTGAATGGTGTTGGAAGGAGTCCTGGATTGAGGTGGTAAACACATAATGCAGTGTACAAATCATGTATTGTGGAAATGTGAACCTGAAACCTATATAATTTTGTTAACCAGTGTTACCTCAATAAATACAATCCTATATAATAAAAGCTCAGTGACCGAAATGGCAGAACAACTAGAGACTAGAATGACCACTGCCCCTTGCCCCGGCTGGTTCTGCCCCCAGCAGGGATCTCCACCCAGATTGGGGGCATGGCTGGCCTGCAAACCACCCTTGGCCCCTCACCCAGGCTGGCCCCACCCCAAGTGGGGATCCCCACCCCTATTCAGAGCCACCATTAGGGCAGGCCGACCCCCACCTGTGCACTGGGCTGCTATCCTATATAATAAAAGGGTAATATGCAAATTGACCCTAATGGCAGAACAACCAGAATGACTGCTCAACTAGTCACTATGAGGTGCATTGACCACCTCTTGGTCCCTTTCCCTGGCTGACAGTCTCTGATCACCCAATGGTGAACAGGGAACTGAGGGTGGGTGGCAGGGGATGTGGGCAGCACCAGGCCAAGGCCTCTGCCCCTCTAATTGTCCCACACACAGAGAGAAACCTGCAGTGGGGGCAGGCTGGTGAGTGGACAGGAACAGCTGACCTCTTGGTCCCTTCCCCCAGCTGTCAGGCTCTGGTCATCTGATGGCGAATGGGGAACTGGGGTTGGATGGCGGTAGGGGATGGGTCTGGCTGCAGTCAGTCAGGGAAGATGGCTCTGATCTTAGGCCAGGTCTGGGGACCGTACCTCGACATGAATTTTGTGCACTGAACCTCTAGTTAAAAAATAACATAAAATAACCAGAAGAGGCATGCAAACCAGGATCTCTTCCCATTCAAAGTTACTATGGTGGCATTTGAATCGACAACATGTAAATACTACTTTACTGTTTATAGTGACTCTCCCATTTAAATATTCTACTGCATGAGTTTTAGGTACAGTCTATAACATATTTTTTCACCATAACAACTTGAAAACTGAGACTATGCTGGCTTACACAAATGTGTTTTAAACAATTTTTTAAAATACATTTTTATTGAGTTCAGAGAGGAAGTGAGAGGGAAAGAGATACAAACATCAATGATGAGAGAATCATTGATTGGCTGCTTCCTGTACACCCACTACTGGATGTGTAACCTTGGTATGTGGCATTGATCAGAATTGAACCTGAGACCCTTCAGTCCATAGGCCAATGCTCTATCCACTAAGCCAAACCAGCCAGGGCTAACCAATTTTAAAAATTTTAAAAATCTATTTTAATAATACTTTCTGAGTATCTGAGACACAGGACCGGTTTATCTTTTGTTAATTCCTCTCTTGTCCTCCACCAAAATGAACAAACAAACAAACTACTATCATCATATCCTTCTTGGAGCATTTTGTCCCAATGAGCTTAAAAGACCAGAATTAAGGCTTCTGACCTAATACCTTTTTCCTACCACACGAGGGCAGAAATTTTAACAAAAAAGGGGGAAGCAACTACTTACCTTGTACCATATAGAACAGAAAATTATGATGATATAATGTACAATATGGTGACTATAGTGAACAATAGTGTATTGCATATTTGAAAGTTGCTAAGAGAATAGATCTTTGAAGTTCTCACTACAAGGAAAAATTGTAACTATGTGAGATGATGGCTATTAGCTAAGTTATTGTGGTTATTATTTCACAATATATACAAAAATCAAATTGTTATGTTGTATACCTAAAATTTAAACAATGTGATAAAGTCAATTATACCTCAATAAAACTGGAAAAAAGGAAAGAAAATAGTGAGAAGTAATGTTATGGCCATATATTTTTTTTTTTTTGTGACTTCTAGGTCTTAACAAATCTATCATATCCTTCAAGCCTGAAACTCTTTCCATTCATGTTCCACTGATAAACAAACTGTCTCCCTTCTTCCCCTCTTTTCTTTTTTCCTCTCTTCCTCTTTCACTCGCTTATTCCCACAAATATTTATTAAGCATTTACTTTAGGTTGAGCTGCTAGAAAAATACAGGATGCCCAGTTAAATTTGAATTTTAGATAAACAACAAATATTTTGTATTATAAGTATGTCTCATGCATATTCTTGGGAGATAGTTTTGGGGTTGTAAAAGAATTAAAGTAAGACAATGTATGTAAAACACTCAGAACAGTGCTTGGCATCCAGCAAACATTATGTCTGTGGATATGCACAAAGACAGATTTTATATATACACATATAGATGGATAGGTAATAAAATATATATGCACATATAAACTTACCACTCTGTAAAAAAGATACTCTTATTATCCTTATTTTACAGATAAGGAAATGGAGGTTTAGAAGGGGTAAGTAGTTCTGTGTTTTTTTTTTTTCTTCTGGGAAATGAGCAAAGTTGGAAGTAACAATGAAGGAAGATTGGCATTCTGGAATGTTAGAGTCAACTAGAGTGGAAATGTTGATATGGTCTCATAGAGAAGAATAGAGTACCGGGTATTTAATTATTTTATTTTATTTTATTTTTTAAAGTACATTCTTTTTTTTCTTATATTTTATTGATTTTTTTTACAGAGAGGAAGGGAGAGGGATAGAGAGTTAGAAACATCGATGAGAGAGAGACATTGATCAGCTGCCTCTTGCATGTCACCTATTGGGCATGTGCCCACAACCAAGGTACATGCCCTTGACCGGAATCGAACCTGGGACCTTTCAGTCCGCAGACCAACGCTCTATCCACTGAGCCAAACTAGTTTCAGCCATATTTAATTATTGATGCCTTCTAAAATAGGCTGCAATTATGATCCCAGTTTTTTTTAGGAATTGTTTTTTTTTTTTAAAGTATTACATATGTTCCATTTCTTCACCCATTAACCCCTTCCATCCTCCACTCCCCACTTTGCACCAGGCCTTCAGAATCCTGTTGTCTGTGTCCATGAATTATGGATATATGTATGCAAGGTCTTTGGTTCATTACTTCCCACCCATCTACCCTCTGCCATCTTCCCTCTGAGGATTCACACTCTGTTCCATGCTTCTTTGGATCCACTCCTTTCATCTGTTTATTTTGTTACTTAGATTCCATATATGAGTGCTATCATGTGATACTCATCTTTCTCTGACTTAATTTTTTCACTTAATATGATACTCTCCAGGTCCCTCAATGCTGTCTCAAAGGGTAAGAGATTCTTCTTTTTTTACTGCTGCATAGTATTCCATCATATAAATGTACCATAGCTTTTTTATCCACTCATCTACTTAAGGACACTTGGGCTGTTCCCAGATCTTAGCTATTGTAAATTGTTCTGCTATGAACATAGGGGGGCATAGATTTTTTTCTGATGGGTATTTCTGGTTTCTTAGGATATATTCCTAGAAGTGGGACCACTGGGTCGAATGGAAATTTCATATTTAATTTTTTTGAAGAAACTCCATAATGTTTTCCACAAAGGTTGCATCAGCCTTCATTCTCACCAGCAGTGTGCTAGGGTTCCATTTTTTAAACATCCTTGCTAGCACTTGTTATTTGTTGATTTGTTGATGGTTGACAGGTGTGAGATGGTATCTCATTGTCATTTTGATTTGCATCTCTTGGATGATTAGTGACTTTACACTTTTTTCATATATCTCTTATATATCTGCATGTCCTCTTTGGAGAGCTGTCTATTAGGTTCTTTGCCCATTTTTTAATTGGATTATCTTCCTTTTGTTAAGTTGTATGAATTCCTCATATATTTTGAATATTAACCCCTAATCAGATGTATCATTGCCAAATATATTCTCTCATAGAGTGGGCTCTCTTTTAGATGTGTTGAAGGTTTCTTTTCCTTTGTGGAAGCCTTTTATTTTGATGTAGTCCCATTTGTTTATTTACTCCTTAGTCTCCATTGCCTTAGGAGCTGTATTAGTAAACATATTTCTTTTTACTGTTTAGTCTTACAAATAGTAGTACATATATCTCCTTTTTCCCTCATTGACTTTTTCCCAGCTTACCTTACCTCCCGGCACATGCCCTTATCCCACCTTCCCAGTGTCTTGCATCCAATGGTTATGAATATATGCATGCATATAAGTCCTTAGTTGATCTTGTACCTCCCTGCCGCCCCAGCCTTCCCGCTGTAATTTGACAGTCTGTTAGATACTTCTCTGCCTCTGTATCTATTTTTTTTTCATTTATTTGCCTGAAATACCATCTTCCATCCATTCACCCTCAAGCTGTGTGCATCTCTTTTCCTGAGGTGGGTTTCTTATAGACAACAGATATGTGAATTATGTTTTCTTATCCAATCGATTACCCTGTCTCTTGATTGGAGCATTTAATCCGTTTACATTTAAAGTTATTATTGATAGCTATTTATCTGTCTCCATTTTTAGTCTTTACCCCAGAGTTCATTCTTCGCTTCCTCTTTCTTTTTATTACAGCAGACTCTTTAACGTTTCTTGCATTGCTGGTTTGGTGGTAATATATTCCCTTAGTTCTTTTTTTGTCTGTGAAGCTTCTGATTTCACCTTCAATTTTGATTAAAAGCTTGCTGGGTACAGTATTCTTGGATTCAGACCCTTTCTTTGCATGACTTAGTATATTTCATTCCATTTCCTTCTGGCCTGATGAGTTTCTGTTGAGAAATCAGTAGCTAGTCTTATGGGGGTTCCTTTTAGGTAACTTTCTGTTTCTCTCTGGCAGCTTTTAAGACTTTACTTTGTCTTTGATGTTTGATAATTTAATTATAATATGCCTTGGTGTCGGTTTTTTGGGGTTCATTTTGCTTGGGACTCGGTGAGCTTCTTGGATTTGTGTGGGTTTTTTCTTTCCTATATTGGGGAAGTTTTCTGTCATTATTTCTTCAAACAAGTTCTCTAATCTTTGCTCAGTTTCCCCTCTTTCTGAAGCCCCAATTATGCGGATGTTGTTTTGTTTCATGTTATCCCAAAGTTTCCCTTAGTTTCTCCTCTTGCTTTTTAATTTTTTTTTCTAGAAGCTGCTGTACTTGGGTATTTTTTCCTACCGTGACTTCTAGCTCACTGATGCAGTCCTCTGCTTCTTCTAATATACTTTTGATGCTTTCTATTGAGTTCTTTAAAGCAGTGATGTCATTTTTCATTTCTTCTTGCTTCTTCTTCATATCCTCTTGGGTCTTTTTCATTCCCTCTTGGATCTTACTGACATTGTCAATTTTGTCTTCTATTCTTTTCATCCACCTTATGATCATTTCTCTGAACTCTTTCTCTGGCAGGCTTATTTCTGCTTCTATTTTATTTACTTCCTTTTCTGGTGATACATGCCTTTCTGTTGTATGTGGGCTGTTTCTTCTGCCCACGGTCTTTCTTCTCTGGTTGTCTGGTTATGTAGTTCTCTCTCCTACGTTGATTCAAAGGCACAAACTACAACACAACCCGGCACAACACACAAGGCACTGAACAGAAATGTATTTCCAATGTTAATGATCACAAATAAGATGACCATCAATGAAAGACAGATTAGGGGTAAGTAGAGAAAGAAGAAGAGGAAAATGAGGGAAAAAGAAAGGAAAGAAGTTGCAAAATCAAATTGGGAGAGGGATGGATAAATAAATAAATAAATAAATAAATAAACAAAAAATAAAATAAAATAAAATAAAATAAAAAGGAGAAGAAGAAAAAGAAAAAGAGAAAGAGAAAAAAGTCACAGAGAATGGAAAGTGGATAAGAGAGAAAAGAAGAACTGAATATAGATGTCAGGAGAAAACTCCAATAGAACTCTCACTATTCCCAATAAAGGCCAGCAACCAGTACCTGGAGATTAATACAAACTACAAATAATAACTGGTATCGAGGGAGGAGAGGGAAAAGTGAGGTAAAAAACAAACCAAAACAAACAAACAAAAAGCAAAATTAAACAAGTAGAGTAAGCTAGAACAATCTCACCAAAAACGTACAAAAAATCGATATAATCACCGTTCAGGCAAATAGCAACAAAAGGACTTAGAGAAAAAACAACTTTTTGGCTAGTGAAGACAAGAAGAGAGAGGTTTGTATGGACTTGGAGTAGGGGATTTGAAATTAGATATATAAGTGGGGTGAAATTTTAACCAGGTAAAGAGAAAGAATAGGGAAAAGCTAAAGTTGGAAAAGGGAAAGAGAAAACAAGACAACATAATGGGGAAAGTTAGGAGGAAAATGTTGGCATAAAGGTAGAGTTGAGATGGAGTAAAATTATGCTAAAGGAAAGATGAAAATAGAATGTAGAACTCTAATCCCAGAGGAAAATAAAGAGAAAACAAAATGACACCTGTATTTTTCCAAAAAGGTAAAATTCTAGTAGTAGTAATACTAGTTTAAAACAAAAATGTAATAATTTAAAAGGTAAAATCAATTGCGGCAGAAAGAAACAAATAGTTTTTTTAATTAAAATATGCAAAAATGAAAAATAAAATAAAATAAAATAAATTTTAAAAAAGAAAAAGAAAAAAAATAGAATGGTAATTCACTTCCACTATTGTTTTGCTTGCCACTCCTGTTTCCCAGTAGGGAGGGTATTGCAGTTCCTGTGTTCCACTGTGGTGTTCTAATCTCTTTATTCTTTTGTGGTTATGCGAGAGTCAATTTGTGCGTCATCCACTGGGTGGCAGTGTTTCGGAATTGTCCTCTGAAACAAAGCAACAGGACCTCTCTAGGCTGTGCTCAGATCCTGCTACTCTTTGGTTCTCAAAACCGGTTTGTGGGGATTTTGCAACCGGGACACTGTAATAACTCCCAGGCTGTTTCTCTGCCTCAGATCAAAACGAGTTGTTTTCCAGAGCTCCCCTTTGTCAACGCCTCCGAGAGTTTGCCTCCACACTTAAGGATCACACCCTGCCCCACCTTCGCAGACCTCTCCAGAGGCAGCTTTTCCGCAGCCCGGTTCCCACATTGTGTGCATCTCTGCTCTGCGGGACAGGAGACCTCACCTTATCCCAGGCGAAATATGACCTTTCTGTGTGACGTGTGGATCTCCTCTGAATCCACCGCGTGATTGCACCTATTGGAGAGTGGTGTTCTGGGTCCCCGGCTGTTCCGTGAGTGTTTCAGCCGCAGCTTCAGACCGCCACAGACATCCACCTCCCTCTGCAAGATGGCGTGGTTTCCATGTTCGTGCTGATGGCTCTGGCCGACAAAAACCCCGTGGCAGTGGGGCTGCCTGGCCAGGAGAGCCCTGTCTAGCAGTCCCCTGCTTTCTCCTGGAGGATAACTGACTCTTAACTTGCCAACAAACACTCCTAGTGTGACTCTCAGCTGCTCTCTCTCCCTCTGCCCAGCGACAAAGCTTCAGATGCGTCTATCTATTCCACCGCCATTTTTTTCTCTCCATAAATGTGGTTTTGAACTCTATGTCCAGTAGTTTGCTTTCTTCCATTTCTTTCATTTGTAACATGTTTCTTTGTCTCTGCATTTTGGCTGCTTCCCTGTGTTAATGGAGTGTCTTTGTGTGCTAGTTGTCCTTTAGGGCCTAGTGGCTCTGCCTCCCCAAAAACCTGAGGTGGACACTCTTGGTGCACCCCTTTGTGAGCTGGGTATACAGTCTTGTTGGGGTTAAGCCTTGATTGCTATTGGTACACTGGGAGGAATTGACCTCCAGGCCAATTAACTGTGAGGATTAGTTGTGTCCATTAATAGAGGAACTACTGTGCTGGAGACACCCCTATAGGGCAGGACTTGCTTCTTTGGGGCTTTGGTGCTCCCTGAGTCTGCCTCTTGAGTGTGTCACTTATATATGTGAGGAGTTGAAATCTAGTGTCGTCTCACACTGACCTCTAGGTACACTGGTTCCTGGATCTTCAAGGAGGTGCAAGTCAGCTAGTGTCTGAGGCCACCCAGCAGGAGCTACAGAGAGATTTGCAGATTTCTCCTCTTTGCTTGGAGTTTGGAAGTTTTGGAGTTATCTGACCCAGTTGCAATTTGTTAGGTTAAGCTGTGAGAGGGCAGGCCATTCAGATGTAAAGGCCACTATGCCCAGCTCAGTGGGTTTGTAAATTGGGAGGGGCAGGGTCTCATGGAATCACTAGGCTAGGGCATAGCAAACAGCGCTGGCTGTCAGCCCTCTCTAAGTCTCTATGTTTCCATGTCCCTGAGTCTTGCATCCTGCACCTCGATGCAGTCAACAATAATTCCTGTGGGCACCTCTACGAGAGAACCACCCTCTTTTTCTGACCCAATGGCAGACAGTCCAGTTTCTCTCTGTATGAGTCTGGGTCCCCAGAATCTTGCTAGAAACTGGAGTTCAGAGTTGGAAACTTGTAACTCCTTCCCAATTGAAAAACAGCAGCACACAATAAGCCTGATTTCCATGCATCTCCCTACCTCTGCCTTTTTGAACCTCTACACGTCCTACAGGTCTCAATGCACCTTTTTCTTTCCTTCTAGTTCTAGAACTTCTACTCCACCAATTTTCCCGTGGTTCTGAGGGATAGTTGTTTTGTCTTCTAGTTGTAGTTTTGGTGTGGTTGTGAGAGGCAGCATTTATAGGTATATACCTTATGCTGCCATCTTGGTTCTTCCTCTTTTGCCCATTTTTTTATTGGATTGTTTATCTTCCTTTTGTTAAGTTGTATGAGTTCCCTGTAAATGTTGGAGATTAAACCCTTATGGGAGATAACATTGGAAAATATGTTCTCCCATGCAGTAGGCTTTAGTGTTGTTTTGTTAATGGTTTCTTTTGTTGTGCCAAAGCTTTTTTTTTATTTTGATGTAGTCCCATTTGTTTATTTTCTCTTTAATCTCTCTTGCCCTAGGATCTGTGTCTGTAAAGATATTGCTACAACATATGTCTGCAATTTTGCTGTGTTCTGGAATGCAAACATAATATTCTGGACTGAAAACATTGCACAGCTTCTCCGTTGCCCCCAGAGGCAGGGTGCGTTAAGACAGAGGAAGATGGAGTAGGTCCTTAAACAATGGTTTGGTTGGAGTTTGGGGAGAGAGGGTGGTTCATGCTCAGGCCAAGTGTGCCCAGGTGTTGTACCTGTGCTCTGAGTTTCTTGGAAGTGGCTGAAATAACTTTTGTAACCTTTAGATTGTCATTGTAAGAGTCTTAACACCCTCTCGTAATTTCTGAGTATAAATTTGCTGTAATGACTGCAGTTCAGCCTTTGCCATGGTGAAGTGCTGCAACTGTAGTCACTGGTCAGCTTAATAAAGGCTCATAAATTTTGATCTCTGTCTCTGGTGGTCATCTCTTGTGGGTTGCCCCACAACAGCTGCCTTTGGAGTCTTGTAGGATTTTTATGGTTTGCCATCTCACATTCAAGCCCTTTAGCCATTTTGAGTTTGTTTTTGTGTATGGTTTAAGTTGATCTAGTTTCTTTTTTTTTTTTTTTGCATGTATCTGACAAAATTTCCCAGACAACTTTGACTCCATTGTATGCTCTCGCCTCCTTGTCAAATATTAATTGAGCAGAGTGGTCTGGGTCAATTTCTGGGTTCTCTAGTCTGTTCCATTGGTCTATATGTCTTTTCTTGTGCCAGTATCAGGCAGTTTTGAGAACCATGGCTTAGTAATATAGCTTGATGTCTAGAATTATGATGCCTCCCACTTTGTTCTTCTTTCTCAAGATAGCTTCTTTTAAAATTTTGGTTGAATTTTTGTAGAGTTTGTTCTAGATTTTTGAAATATGCCATTGGTATTTTAATAGGTATTGCATTGAATCTATAGATTGCATTAGAGAGTATGGACATTTTAATGAGTTGATTCTACCAATCCATGAACATGGTATGTTCTTCCATTTATTCATGTCTTCCTCTATCACTTTTTTTCAATATCCTGAAGTTTTCTGAGTACAGGTCTTTTATGTCCTTAATTAAGCTCATTCCTATGTATCTTAATTTTTTTGGAGTAATGGTAAATGGGATTGTTTAGTTTTTAATTTCTCTTTCTCTGAGTTCATTATTGGTGTATAAAAAGGCAATATATTTCTGGGTGTTCCTTTTGTAGCTTGCTATGTTGCCACATTCACTTATTAGATCCAGTAGTTTTTTGATGGAGTCTTTGGAGTTTTCTATATATAGTATCGTGTCATCTGCAATAAGGACAGTTTTACTTCTTCTTTTCCAATTTGGATGCCTTTTATTTCTTGTTCTTGTCTGATTTCTATGGTTAGTACTTCTAATACTATATCGAACAGGAGTGGTAAAAGTGGGCATCCTTGTCTTGTTCCTTTTCTCAGGGGAAATGAGTTTAGTTTTTGCCCATTGAGTATGATGTTGGCTGTGAGTTTGGCACATAGTGATTTTATTATTTTGAGGTCTGATACCTCTCTTCCCACTTTGCTGAGAGTTTTTATCTAGAAAATGTGTTGGATTTTGTCAAATGCTTTTTCTGCATCAATTGATATGATTATGTGATTTTGATTCTCAGTTTATTTATGTGATATATCACATTTATTGATTTGTGAATATTGTACCATCTTTGCATCCCTGGGATAAATCCCATCTGGTCATAGTGTATGATCTTTCTGATGTATTGCTGAATTCAATTTGCTAGAATATTGTTAAGGATTTTAGCATCTATGTTCATCAAGAATATATGCCCATAGTTCTCTTTTTTGTGTGTGGTGACTTTAATAGGTTTTGGTATTAGAGTAATGCTGGCTTCATAGAAAGAGCTTGGAAGAGTGCCTTTCTTTTGAATTGTTTGGAATAGTTTGGGAGGGTAGGTTTTAGTTCTTTCAATGTTTAGTAGAACTCCCCCCATGAAGCTATCTGGCCCTGGGCTTTTGTTTGCTGGAAGATTTTTGATCACTGTTTCAATTTCTTCAGTAGTTACCAGCCTATTCAGTTTTTTTTTTTAATTCTTCTTGGTTGAGTTTTGAGAGCTTGAATTTAAAAAAAATATATTTTTTATTGATTTTCTATAGATAGGAAGGGAGATGGACAGAAAGTCAGAAACATCGATGAGAGAGAGACATTGATCAGCTACCTCCTGCACGCCCCACACTGGAGATGTGCCCACAAGCAAGGTACATGCCCCCGACTGGAATCAAACCTGGGACCCTTCAGTCTGCAGGCCAACGCTCTATCCACTGAGCCAAACCGGTCTCGGCGAGAGCTTGAATTTTTATAAGAATATGTCCAATTCATCTAGGATGTCCATTTTGTTGGAATAGAGTTGTTCATAGTATTTTTGATAACCCTTGTATTTCTGTGTGATCAGTTGTTACTTCACCTCTTTAATTTCTGATTTTGTTTATTTGGGTTCTCTCTCTTTGCTTCTTGGTGAGCCTGGCTAGAGGTTCACCAATCTTGTTTATCCTTTCAAAGAACCAGCTCTTAGTTTTATTGATCTTATGTATTTTTTTTGTCTCTATGTTATTTATCTCCTCTCTGATTTTTATTATGTCCTTCCTTCTGCTTACCATTTGGGCTTTTCTTACTGCTCTCTTTAACTCTTTTAGTTGTAGAGTTAGATAATTTATTACCATCTTTTTTTTTTTTTTTGAGATAGGCCTACAGAGCTATACGTTTTCTTCTCAGGATTACTTTTGCTGTGTCCCATAGATTTTGGATTGTTGTGTTTTCAACGTTGTTTGTTGCCATGATGCCATTTTTGTTTAAAGTATTACAAATAGGAGTACATATATCTCCCTTTTTTTTGCCCCCTATTGACCTCCCTCTGGCCTTCCCTACTCCCAGTACATGCCCTTACTGCCCCCCCCCCCACAGTGTCTTGTATCCATTGGTTATGCTTATATATATGCATACAAGTCCTTCGGTTGATCTCATACAGCCCCTCCCTCCCCAACCTTCCCTGCCTTCTCACTGTAGTATGACAGTCTGTTCACTGCTTCTTTGCCTCTGTACCTGTTCCCCCCTCCTCAAATATTTTCTTTAAAAACATCTTGCCAGTGAGGAGCCAAGATTGCGGCATAGGTAAACACCTACACTGCTGCCTCGCACAACAATTTCAAAACTACAACTAAAAGACAGAACGGACATCATCCAGAACCACAGGAAAGCTGGCTGAGTGGAAGTTCTACAGCTAGAAGGAAAGAGAGGGACTCACAGACACCCAGAGGAACTGCAAAAAGCTGAGGTATGGAGACGCGTGCGCTGAGAGAGCGGGTGCCCAAGTACCTGGCTGGCTTTCTCTGACGGGAGGGAAACGGAGACCCCCAACGGCATTGAACCCCTTATCCTACGACACTAAACCCCAGATCCAGCTGAAACTCATACGGGGGGAGTTTGGACTGTGAAAAGGGAGAAGTGCACGGAAATTTAGGGGAGTCGCAAAAGATAGGAGGGTCTGGTCCCGGTCACGCACGCGCACA
>PVJN01054877.1:0-13262 GCA_004026805.1 Lasiurus borealis | reverse complement strand
GAAGGGGAGGGGAGGGGAGGGGACGGGTCAGAATCATGGGGAAAAGGGTCCACGTGCCACTGGTCACTGCCCCTTCCATGGCCTGCGAGGCTGACACGTCAGCTTCCCTCTTTTAAAAAAAACAAACATAAAACATATGTTTTTACTGATTCCGGAGAGAGGCAGGGAGAAGGTGAAACGTCAGTGATGAGAGAGAATCAGAGATCGGCCGCTTCCTGCACGCCCCACACTGGGGAAGGAGCCCCCAACCCGGGCCTGAGCTCTGAGTGGGAATCGAACCCTGACCTACGATTTCCTAGGTGGATGCTCAGCCCTGACCCCCGCGGGCCGGGCAGCTTTACCTTCAGGTGTGGGAGGAGGGGCACCCGCGCCCGCACAGGGCCTCCGGGGCTCCCAGGGGAGGGGCAGACGGGGGTCCCTCCCCCCCAGCCCCCGCCCTCCTCCCACCACCTCGCACCCAGCACAGAAAGCACATTCCCTCCTCTACCTCTGGGAAGGAAGGAGCAGCAGTGTGTGGAGAGCTCGTTGTCATGGCACCACTTCTGCTTTCCCCCGGGAAGTCGCCGAGGCCCCTGGCGTGTAGGTGGTGGTGTGGGTGTGGGTGTGGGTGCGGGTGCAGGTGGGGGTACGGGTGGGGGTATGGGTGCTGGTGGGGTGCAATGGGGGTGTGGAGGTGTGGGTGCGGGTGTGTGTGCAGGTGGGGGTGGGGGTGCAGGAGGAGCTGACACACACACCCTGTGGGGCAGAGAAGCTGTTCCTCCAGGCAGCCCCCCTCCTCCCACACCTCCAGGCCCCCAAAAGGTCTGGGGCCGCCGTCCCTCAGACCCCTGCTTCCCGCCAAAGGCACAGGGAGCCGGGCCGGGGCCACGCTGACAGGCACGGTTTCTGTCCACCCACACCTGCTGGTGGCCTGGGCGCCGGGGCCCCACTGGATCTGAGCTCCAACCCCCTCTGTAGACTCCCCCCCTGCCCCCCAGCTAGAACGAGGCCCATCTGCAGAGAGCCTGGCGCTGAGACCCCGGGCGCGGCTGAGAGCACCCCACGGCCGCTCCTTCCTCCTGGCTGTGGGCACCCCCCCTCCCGCGCGTCTGGGCGCTGTGGGAGCAGCAGAGTGCGCCCCGAGGCCCCTCAGGTGTCGGTGAACTCGGTGAGTGTGGGTCACCTTCCCCTTTTGCACTCCCTCTGGAGAGCAGGTGAGCACCGCCAGGACCCGGGACGAGCCAAGCCGGGGTGACTCAGGACCTTGGGGGTGCACCCCGCCTCCCACGCCTGCGAGCTGCGGGCAGCTCTGGGGGCACCAGATTCGGGGGTGTTTGAACCAAGAGGAGCTGCCAGGCCGTGTGTCTAGGTGCAGCCCCCTTCCAAGGTCACTCACTCCCCAGCCGGGCGCTGCCAGAAGCACCGGGCGTCCTGCAAGGTCACGGCCACCCCGATCCTTCCCCTCGGCCGATGGAACGGCTGGTGCCACGTGTGGCCCTGTGTCCAGGCCCCAGTGGCGTTGGTGCGGAAGCTCAGCCTCCCGGACGGCAGCGTGCTCACCGCGCGGCACCGGCCCGGGAAGTAGGTCACGGCCGGCGGGTGCATCCTCCCCCGCTCCCCGCTCCTCCATCACCCAATTAGCCGTGTGTGCAAACGAGCCGCGGGCATTCATTACAGCAAACTGCCTCCGCCCGGAGCCCGCAGGGCCTCCCCGCAGCCCCGGCCGCCGGGGAGACTGAGGCGGAGCTGCCCCAGCCACGCCGCCGGGCCCTTCCACAGCCGCAGGGGAGGGATCGGCAAGTTTCTCACCAATCCGAACGCCCCTGCTCCAGGCTCCCCGCTCCCACACACGGCTAGGCAAGGTCCTTCCCTTCCCCGAGGTGACCTGCAGGGCGACCCCGGAAAGCTCTAGAGCAGCGGTTCTCAACCTGTGGGTCAAGATCCCTTTGGGGGTCGAACGACCCTTTCACAGGGATGGTCGCCTAAGACCAGCGGAAAACACCTATTTCCCATGGTCTGAGGAACCAACATACCGCTCCTCGGTGTAGCAACGTGTAGCCATGTCATTTACTGTTGTCCTAGGAAGACTGTCGCCCATGCTACACCACGACTCAAGACAAAATTTCATTAATTTGTCATGAGAAATAAATATTTCACAATATGCAATTACATATTGTTTTTGTGATTGATCCCTATGCTTTAATGATGTTCCATGTGTAACAACGAAAATACATCCTGCCTATCAGATGTTTACATGACAGTTCATCACAGTAGCAAGATGACAGTGATGAAGTGGCCATGGGAATAATTTTATGGGTGGGGGTCACCACCCCATGAGGAGCTGTCTTAAAGGGTCTCGGCCTGAGGAAGGTGGAGAACCGCTGCTCCAGAGGGTGCTGGGTGTGCTGGCCGGGCAGGGCCATCCATTCCAGCAGGACCCCAGCGGGGAGCAGGGGTGGCCGTGGCAGAGGTGTCTGCTGTGACGGCAGAAATTAGGAGCAAGCACCCCTGCCCCCGTTACTGAACCCTTCCCAGGCCAGGCGGCCAGCACGGGGCAGACTCGCAGCAGAGGGAACCCTGACCGGCAACTCCAGCTCCACCCTCCCCCACTCTCTTCTGTTGTTGGCAATCCTCACCCGAGGATACAGTGGTCCCTCGAGATACGAGTTTAATTCGTTCCGTCACCTTGAGGCGTGGGAAACGATGAGACGCTCGAGTCTCGGTAAACGGGTGGGTCGTGTGCAGCCGGCCGATCCGCGCGATGACTCCTATCTCAACTGTTGCTCGTATTTCAAAGCAAAAATCACTCGCTCGACGGCTCGTATCTCAAAAATCTCGTAGGTTAGGGCACTCGTATCTCGAGGTACCACTGTATTTCTCCATGAATTTCTGGAGAGAGTGGGGGAGAGAGGGAGAGACAGCGATGTGAGAGAAACACATCATTGGTTGCCTCCTGCACGCCCCTTGAGCAGGGACCTGGCCAGGGAGGAGCCTGCAACCAAGGTACGTGCCCCTGACCGGGATCAAACCCGGGGCCCTAAGGTCTGCAGGCCAACGCTCGATCCACTGAGCCCAGCAGGCTGCGTCCTCTCCCGCCCCTCAGTGGGCCCGGGATGGCTTCCCTGTGGCACACAGGTCACCACGGAGACCCCCAGCCATTCCTGCAGGCCCTTGAGGGGACGCGGGCAGGTTTGCCCAGCCTCCTGGCCGGTGACCGTCCCCATGGCACCCGACGGTAAGGAACCCCACCTGCAGGTGGCACCTTGAGAAACCCGCTGCCCCAGATGCTCTTGGCGGCCTTCCCAGCTGGAATGCCCTCCCCCCGAGGCCACGCCTGCCTGCGGGTCCCGCCCCAGCCGTCCTGGCTCTGCCCCAGAATGCCGCGGGCCGGGACGCGCCAGCCAGTCTGGGCGCTGTGCTCTCAACTAGAAGCCGTGTGAAGGTGCCGCGGGCAGGGCTGCGTGCGGACGGGCACGGGAGGGCTTTTGGTGACTCAGACCGGTCAGGGCCGTGGACCCTCAATGGGGCTGTGCTGGCACCTGGCCCGTTAGAGGGGACTCTTAGCAGGCCCGGCTCCCATCCCAGCACCCGCCGACTCCGCCCGGACTGGCACACGGTGCGGACAGGGGCTGTGGCTCAGTGACCGCCCACCCCTCCCCCCGCCCCCCAAATTCTCAAGCGGCCATCTGCAGGGCCTCGTCCCACCACTTCCATGGCGCCTTCATGGCCAACGCGGACACCGCGCTCGGAGCTGCGGCCGGTCTCCACCAGACACAACAAGGCGATAAGCCGGGACTCGGCTGGCAGCCCGGCCTTCGTGCGGCCTCTCCGTCCATCCGTCTGTCCATCAGTCCGTCCGGTCCTGTAAGACGCGCCTGGGTTCCCACGAGGATGCAGCCGCCAGCCTGAGGCTGGGACCCTGCCCTACCTGCCCTGAGCACCAGGCCCGCGCCCGTCCCGTCTAGCAGGTCTGAAGACCGTCCCACCCAGATCTCCTCGCCAGGGTTCCTCGCTGCCCGGACCCCCGACACCACCGTCCTGCCGTCCGTTCGGCCCTGAGAAGCCCTTGGTGTGGGCAAAAGATACTGGACGCTGCCCATCAGGACGGTCCCCGTCCGTGCCAGCCCCCGAACGGCCCCAAACGGCTGTCATTCCACGAACCCTCCCAGGACCCGGGAAAGGCGGGGTGTGGGGACTGGGGACCACCAAATGCCAAGCCCGCCCCTGCCCCCACCTCCCAGGAGGCCCGAGATGGTGGCTCTGCAAATGCGCTTCGGCCCCTTCCATGCAAGAAGTGGACCCCTCCCTCCTGGCCGGCCCACCTGGAGGGGGTGCAGGCAGGGGCGGGGGGCACGGGGGGAGGCCGCTCAGTTTAACCCCCGAGAGCAGCCTGTCCTAAGGAGCCCTGCTTGGAGAAGTCAGACAGCCATGGGCCCCTCTGGCCCACCTCCCTCCGTCCTGTCCTTCCTGTGTTGCTTCCCACGCCGCTGGGAGCCGGGAGGGAGCCGGGGGCAGAGCGTCCAGAATTAGAGCGCCAGAAATAGAGCCGCAGCCGGCGGCGGCGGGAAAGATTCGCTCCGGGCCCTGGAACCTCGGTGCAGCCCGCGCCCCTGGGGAGCGAGGGACGGCTAATTACGGCAGCGGCTTGCAGCTCAGACCGGGGCAGAGGGCGAGAGGAGAGAGAGGAGGCTGCCAGAGGGAGCTCCTTCCCTCCACCCCCACCCTCACTCCCTGGGTCCCCTCCCCTCCTCCGCTGGGCTCCTTGTGGCTCCTCATCCCCCCGACAGGATGCTGGGGCTTTGCAACTTCCAGGTAGTTTAGCAGAATGGGGGGCCAGGTGCCCAGGGGAGTCCCAAGGCCCAGGCTGCTCTCCCAGGCACCGAGGGGGTCCCCTGAAGCTAGCCTGTCTTGAGTGACGTCCGTCACACGGCACGTGGACAAGGCACCTCTGCTCTTGCCTCTGCAGTGGCCGCTGACGGTAAATCTGAGGTCCGAGCTCCAGACCGGCCTGCAGGGAACAGACTGAAGGGTCCCAGGTTCAATTCCGGTCTGGGGCATGGACCTTGCTTTCGGGCACATCCCCAGTGGGGGGTGTGCAGGAGGCGGCTGATCGATGTCTCTCTCTCATCGAAGTGTCTCACTCTCTCTCCTTCTCCCTTCCTCTCTGTAAAAAAAAACAATAAAATTGTTTTTGTTTTTTTTAAAGAACTCTGCCTGCAAAGGGTGTGTAACGGGGAGACCCCTTTGGGTGAAAGAGAAGCGGCTACAGCGGTGAATGAGCTTGGAGCGCTGCCCGGAGGGGAGAGATATGGGGACCCGGATCCTTCTCTCCACTCCCTGTGCTCACTTTCCTCTGAGAAGCCGGCACCGCTCACCCCACCGGCTTCAGGGAACACTCGGGCGGGGTGAGCACGGAAGTGGGCGGCTCCGGGACAGTTCAGCTGGGATGGCGTCGGCGACGTCCCTCCTCCCCCACCCCACCCCCGGGGCCTCCTCTCCCTTGACCTCAGTGCTGTGCGGCCTCTCCCCAGGGAACCAGCCTCTCTCCCTCCGGCCTGGCCACGCCGGCTCCCCCGGCTTTAAGCGGGAGAAGCATTATGACTCCCACAGGTGCCGGCCGTCCCGGTCCAGGTCACCCTGACCCGCTGGGCCACGCCCCGAGCGCCCAGCCTCCCCTCCTGTCCTCCCACGAACGGAGACGCGCCCTTCTCCGCTGACGTGCGCTCGCTCTGTCTCCGGGGGTGGAGGCCGTGGGCCAGGCCGGCTCCCCAACGTCGGGGCGGCTTCCGGGGGTGCAGGTGCCGGGGGGGCATCTCGGGCGCCTTTTGCCTTCACCCGTGTGAGTAGCGGACACGTCTGTGCTTCCTCCATCGGCTGCTGGGATTCGCCATCGGCTGCGTGGGACCCCAGAATGACGGCGCCCCAGCTCGCCGGGACCCGGGCGGCATGGAGGGCGCCGAGCGGAGCCAGGCACCGAGCTGGCAGCCCGGGTCACACTTACCCTGTTCCCCCGAAAGTCAGACATCCACCCAAAATAAGACCTACTTTCTGTTTTGCCTCTCGCTGTCATCTAAGGCATCCCCCCGAAAATAAGACCTCCCCGGTCATCAGGCCTCGCCCGCACAGAAGGCCTTCCCGGAATAGAAGGTCCCCGAAGCTACCGTCAGACGTCTGACTCCTGATTTAAAGAGACCTCGCCCTGCCTGAACAGCTCCGGCTGCGCTGCGGCCCATCCGTGAGCTGGTTTGTGATGACAACGACTACCGTATCGTGTACAGCAGTGGTTCTCAACCTGTGGGTCGCGATCCCTTTGGGGGTCGAACGACCCTTTCACAGGGGTCGCCCAAGATCATCGGAAAATACAGATATTGACATCACGATGTATCACAGCAGCAACATTTCAAGGTTGGGGGTCACCACCCCATGAGGACCTGTATGCAAGGGTCTCGGCCTTAGGAAGGTTGAGAACCACTGGTGTACAGGTAATCAATTTCCTTTTTTTTTTTGTTCAACAATAAATGTGTACCGTCTTCCTCTTCTTCATGGAAAAATAAGACGTCCCCTGAACATAAGACCTGGCGCCTCTTTGGGAGCAAACGTTCATAGAAGACACTGTCTTATTTTCGGGGAAACGGGGTACGTGGAGGCCTGAGGCTCCACGCTGCAGGAGCAGCTGCTTGGGAGGGCTGTGCGGGACAAGACGGGGGTGGGGGGCAGGGAGGAGGACAAGGGGGTGCTGTCTCCTGACAGGGCCCCCCTGGGGAGGGGTGGGGGCAGAGGGCATCTCAGATGCCCCCTCACCGTGGACTCGGGAAAGGTGGGACCGACATAGAAGAAGTCTCCTCTGTGAGCTGTTGAAAACCCTCATGTTCCTGCCAACAGAAAAGCAAGCGAAAGCCCCAGACACACCTATGCACCCGCGTCCCCCTGGCACCTCAGCATCCACCGTTCCCCTCGGGACTCCCCTCCCTCGGGCTCCCCACCCCCACCCCCTGCGGCTGCAGCCAGCCTCCCTCCTGCTTCTCCGGGAGCCGAGGAAAAACACAACTTGGATGCGAAAGCAGAACAGCACCGAGCAAGTGGCGGAGTCGGGCGCCTGTTTGTTTAAACACGAGCTGGACATGAATAATTTATAACCTACAAGCAGGCGGGGGGAGCGGACAAACTGTTGACGCGTCAGAAAAACGCCCTGGGCCGCCTGGGACCATCCATCTCCAGCGCCGCCGCCGCGGGCCTCGGGGGCTGCTGGGAAGATGCGGGGGATTGCGCTTTCTGTCCTCCGCTTTCTGTCCTCCGTGCTGTCTGTCTCTGTGGAAATCACAGCGGCCGGACCCCGTGTTCCGCTCCGGCACGAGCTGGGGCTGAATTACCGCCCCGGTGAGAATTAAACCGTCGCTTCCGGCGGCAGAAATAAACAGCCACGCACGGCGGCCCGCGGCGGAGGTAGAGGCGGGGAGCCCAGGCCTCGGGCACCCAGGACGGACACCCTACAGGGGCCTCCCTGGCCCCCGGGACTCGGTGGGGGACCGTCTGTCCGTCCTTGGGAGGCCCCAGGACGGCCGAGGCCAGTGGCACCAGCTGTCCTCCTCCGGGGTCACGGCAACAGGGGCTGCAGGAAGGCGGTGACCTCCAGACCCGGCGGCGGCTCAGGGTCAGGCTCCCCCGGAGCCCGCGGCGTGCCCGCGCCGGGGCTGGTGCCAGGCTCCTTCCCGGACGCGGCCCCTGGTCCTCGGACCCCCGCCCTCCCCGCTGGGCCTGGAGCTGGGTGTCCGGTCACTTTCGTTAAAGGTCACGACGGGGCACGGGGTGGCGGAAGGAGCCGGGCACACGCCTCACAGGCTCACAGGCGCCTGGCCCGCTGGAGGCCCGGGGTTTCGCCGCTCGCGCCCGGCACCGCGGCCTCTGGCCTGGGAGAGGAGGATGGAAGGCTCCTTCCCGGGACTTCCGCTGAGCCAGGACCTGCCTCTTCCACGAGGTTTGAGCCGGCACTCCCGCTCTCTGCCTTCCTGGGTGCCGGCTCTGGGGCCAGAGGGACAGCTTGGAACGCGGGCCTGGTGTCCAACCTCGGTTAGACCCACGGCCACCGCCCGAGGCCTGCCCATGCCTGGTGCCCTGCAGTCGGTCAGGGTGGGAGACCTAGAGGGCCGCTCTGCCTGTCTCCGCAGGACAGCGGGCTGCGTCCGGGTCCCTCCAGGGGCGCCCCCGCCTGGCACAGAGCCTGCACTCGCAGGAAGTCCCCGTGACCCTCACCCGAGGCTCCCGGGGGGCCACAGCCCCTCAGCCCCACGGCGGGTGGGATGGGCAGTGCCTCGCTCTCCCCGGCACAGAAGCCCTCAGAACACTGGTTCTCAACCTGTGGGTCTCGACCCCTTTGGGGTCGAACAACCCTTTCACAGGAGTCGCCTAAGACCATCAGAAAACACAGATACGATTCACAACAGTAGCAAGATGACAGTGATGAAGTAGCAACAAAAATAATGTTATTGTTGGGGGTCACCACAACATGAGGAGCTGTCTTAAAGGGTCGCGGCCTTAGGAAGGTTGAGAACCACTGCCCTCAGAAGAAAGAGGGGTCACAGCCCCGCCCCCACCCCACCCCCGCAGGGAGCCTGGGAGCTGGGCTCTGTCCACCCACACCACCCTCTGCCCCGAGCCCAGTCCCACGTGCCCCCATCAGCCCCCACCGTTCCCCTAACAGACACCCCACCAGGACCACAGCGTCTCCAGCTCCACCCTGGGAGGAGCGCCCCAGCCCTGCAGGACGGGAGGCCACACCCACGGGGGGGGACCTGTCAGACTCCTCTTCCTGGTCCTGGGGGTTGGGGAGCCCCATCCCTGCCATCGTGGGGGGAAAGGCAGGCAGCCAGGCCCCCCCTAAACAAAGGCCGGACGCTCCTCACCGAATCCGTGCTCGTGACCTTTCTCTGACCTTCACTCTCGCAGCAGCACACCAGGGGCCTGGGATGGTCCCCACCACCTCCTCCCTGCCTCCACGCCTGCCTGCCTGCCTGGCTGCCAGGAGCTGGGCGTCCAGCAGCCGGAGTCTGCCCAGACTGCCCGCGCCCGCCACGCCCGGCGGTGCTCCCTGTGACTCAGGCCCTGGGACTCACTTCCACCCAGAGAAGCAGGTGCCAAGGTCAGGGGTGCCAGTCGCCGACCCGGGCTGGACGGCCCCGCCGTGACCTCTGGCCCCGGCCTCCCGGCTGCCTGCTCCCCTTCGGTACATCCAGGAGCCCCCGGCGGCCGAGGCGGAAGCACTTCCAGGAGGCGGGTCGAGAGTGGGTAGAGCCGTGAACGTAACGGCTCACTTCTTCCTGGACAGCGAGGGCCGCCGCTCACCATCTCCCGGGAGGCATCACCGAGAGCTGCCGGCCGCCGCCCAGAAACCGGAGGCCCCAGCCCCTCGCCAGTCTCAGCCACGGCCCGTCCAGGAGGAGCGCCCCCTGGCTTTCTGGGAAGACGCTGCACCAGTGCCGACTGCTCTCCCTTCTCCTTTCTGGTTCTTTTTTTTTTTTTTAATATATTTTATTGATTTTTCACAGAGAGGAAGGGAGAGAGACAGAAAGTCAGAAACATCGATGAGAGAGAGAGAGACATGGATCAGCTGCCTCCTGCACACCCCACAGTGGAGATGTGCCCGCAAGCAAGGCACATGCCCTTGACCGGAATCGAACCTGGGACCTCTCAGTCCACAGGCCGACGCTCTATCCGCTGAGCCACACCGGAAGGCAGGCCGGGGAATGCCCCTGCGGGCTGCCCGTGGGACAAACTCAGCGCCCCGCACACATCTGCCAAACCAGAACTTTCCGCCCCAGGTACCCGGTGAACCTGGGTCGTTGTTCCTTTAAATAAACTACAGAGGCAGGAAACACCAGTGTGGCTCAGTGGATAGAGCGTCGGCCTGCAGATTGAAGGGACCCAGGTTCGATTCCAGTCAAGAGCATGTACCTAGGTTGTGGGCACATCTCCAGTAGGAGGTGTGCAGGAGGCAGCTGATCGATGTCTCTCTCATCGGTGTTTCTAACTATCTCTCTTCCTTCCTCTCTGTGAAAAATCAATAAAATATATTAAATAAACTACAGAGGCAGCCCCCGGACCCCAGCCCTGTGCCGGGAACCCTTGCCCACCAGGGACCCTGAGCTGCCGAGGCTGGCGTAGAAGCAGCTGCTCCTTCCTCCGGCCTCAGACCTCAGGCACGTCCTGCGGGCACGCCACACCCTGCCCGGCCCAGGCCAGGCCAGCAGGCCCCACCCTCGGCCCAGCTCCTGCCAGGACCAGGCCAGGCCCCGCCCGTGGCCCGCCTTCGGCTGGGATAGCCGTGGGAAAGGCCCATCTGTGGGGCACCAGGTCCGAAACCCAGCCTCTGCCCGGAGGGTCCACAGCCCGGCTGAAAGGAATCATGTAGGGGCAGCGTGGGGCCAGGAGAGGGGAAACCCAGGAAGGCTTCCTGGAGAGGGTGGGCCTCAGGGGGTGTGCCAGGGAGACGCAGGGTGGAAAGACACAGCCTTGCCTGGGTTCAAGGAGCTTTTCCCTTCACGTCTGCGGGGGCAGCGGGCCGGCCGGTCCAGCTGTGGTGCCGCGGGGGGCTGAGGGGCGGACAGGAAGGGGCGGGAAATGGTGAGCAAGTCTTCAGTGGGGGAGAGGCCTGGGTCGGAGTGAACCCTGGGTCAGGAGCAGAGGCCAGGGGTGCCCCCGGCTGATCCGGCTGGGGTGGGGCCCCTTGGTGCCCCCTGTACCCACCACCCAGCACCCATGGCTCTGGTTGCACCCGTCTCCCTCCCTCCGAGTCTACAGGCCTCTCTAGGCAGGAACTGTGTCTGAGTTCCCTCTCCCTCTCCCTCTCCCCCTCTCCCTCTCCTTTTCTCCCCCTCCCTTTCTCCCCCTCCCCATCACCCCTCTTTCTCCCCCTTTCTCCTTCTCCTTCCCCTTCTCTTCATCCTCCTCCCCCTCTCCCTCCCCCTCTCCCTCTCCCTCTCCCTCTCTCCTCCTGTGGGCATCTTTTTTCGCTGACTGTGCTTGAGTCCACGAGTCCTTGATTCTGCCCTGTCTTGTCTCTTACGGCCAAGCATTTATTTTTTTAAAAAATTTCACACATTGTGTTGTTTCTTCCCGTCCTACCATCCCCATGTGTTTGTGTTTGAGAGTTTCCACTTCCCCGACAGAATTCCCCATCTGCTCAGCCACATGGCCCACTCCCCCTCTCAGGCTTAGAACATTAATACCAGGTCTTCATTTGACAGGTCTTGTCTGCTCGCCCCAACCTCTGGGCCATTTGCGGGTCTGCTTCTATTTACTGTGTTTCCTCTTGATGCCGAGTCCTGTCTTCCTGCTTCCTCTGCAGGTTCTGGCTTTTTAAATTCCGTCCTGGACGTCGCGTCTTAAAGGAAGGAGGGGATCCTTTCCGAGGTGAGGGGCCCACGGGAGGAGCTGAGGACTGGGATGCAGGGAGGCGCTGAGTGGGGTTGGCAGGGAATTATAACTCGTTTTGTTTACTTCTGGTTCCACATGTCCCAGCCCGAAGTCCGGCCTTGCCCGCCACACCAGCACAGCTCTGGGCCGGCTGTCAGCTGATCGACGTCTCTCTCTTTCATCGATGTTTCTAACTCTCTATCCCTCTCCCTTCCTCTCTGTGAAAAATCAATAAAATATATTTAGAAATATATTATAAAGGGAGAGAGAAACGTGGATGAGGAAGACCCACCCATTGACTGGCAGCTCTGCGCGAATCCTGGCTTTTTGCTGGAATAAATGATGGTTAGGGGGCGGGAGGGAGGCCTCCTGGCCAAATCCCCGGATAGAAGCCAACCAGGGCTGGCTCCTCTGAGGCAGGAGCTTGAGGCCCCTCTCCCTCCCAGGCCGGGGGATGAGGGGTGAAGCCAGCACCGGAGCTGTGCAGCCGCCCCGTGTGGGGTCTCTCTCGCCTTCCCTCGGGCGGCCCAGCAGCGCCTTCCCGGTGCTCTGGAGCTCGCCTGGCATGGGTTTCTTCTTCCCTAGACTCGCTCTCCCTCTGCCCTGATCTGGGTGCCCTTCTCTGCCACTGAGACCAGCCTCCGCCGGCTTCTCCTCCTTATCGATCACGCCACGCCGGGCGCACGCCAGCCTCAGGGTAGCCTGGGGGGCCCCACTGAACCGCCGACTCTCCCATCTTTTTTTAAAAATATATTTTATTGTCTTTTCACAGAGAGGAAGGGAGAGGGATAGAAAGTCAGAAACATCGATGAGAGAGAGAGACATCGATCAGCCGCCTCCTGCACACCCCACAGTGGATATGTGCCCGCAAGCAAGGTACATGCCCCCGACCGGAATCAAACCCGGGACCTTTCAGTCTGCAGGCCGACGCTCTATCCACTGAGCCACACCGGTCTCAGCTGACTCTCCGATCTTAAACCACGTGTGCGGGCCACGTGCCCGGCACCCAGGAAACGGTGGCCGCACTGGGGTGGGGGGAGAGACACGGGCAGACCCGACCCCTCTCCCGGCCCCGCTGTGCTCACATCCGCCCACCAGACTCGCATTCGCTCTTTGCTTCCAAAATCCTCCCAGTGTCCCCTGCCGCCGGGAGCCACGCTCCCCCTCCTCCGATGCAACCCTGCGCCGAAGCCGCGCTCAGAACTCCGTTCGTTATGAAAGCAAATCAGTGCCCGTCGTCGGCAGCGCCATCCGAGGCGCGGGTCCGGCGCATCCGAGGGGAGGTCATCCATCACGCGGCCGTCGTCCTCGGTCTGGCAGCGTCTGTAATGCCGGCGCGTTTTCCCGTCTCCTCCGGCGAGCCTTACCAGCCGCCTTGGTTTACGCGTGAAGTGCACCTGTTCCCCTGCTCGGAGCCTGTACCCCAACCCCGGGCAGCGGGGCGCTGAGGGGCAGCGAGCAGAAGGCACAGGCCAGTCTGGCCGATGCGAAGCCCTGCCCGGTGCCGTCTGTCCACTCAGAGGGGTCCCAAGGGACAGGCCGTCCGTCCCCCCTACCCCCCCACTCCTGTGCGGTCTGGAGCGGCTGGCTGGTGGGCAGGGCCGGCCTGGGGCCCTGGGTCAGGCTGGTGGGACCCCCGGCTCCTCCCCCCCGGGCACAGCTCCCCTGCCTGCCGGCCTGGCCACACCGGGACAGGAGGCCTCACAGAACGCGCCCTCGCTTTCCTGAAGCAAATGCCCTCTGACCTGATGGGCGGGGGGGGGGGGGGGGTAGCGAGACTCCTGTGGGGCAAGGGCTCCACCCTCACACCTCACTCCTGCGCTTTCACCCCGACCCCTTCCACCCCTCCATCCTCACCCCTCCACCTCCACCTC
>PVJN01054876.1:0-13263 GCA_004026805.1 Lasiurus borealis | reverse complement strand
CCCCGCCCCCAGGCCTGGCCCCGCCCCAGGCCTGGCCCCGCCCAGGGCCCGCCCCACGGGCGCCCTCCCCAGGCCGCGCGCCCCGCCTCGAGGCCCCGCCCCCTTGGGAGGCCAGCCAGGGCCGTTGATCTCTCTCTTGCATCGTTTTGGGGTCTCTGGGGGGCGGAGGGGGTCTGTTCTCCTTTGACCCATCTGGGCAACCACCTCCTGAGCCCTTAGGTACGAGGGGCCCGGGGTCACGGGGATTCTTCTTTCGGGCTGGACTCGGGGTCACCGGTTCCGGGCAGGTCTCTCTCTGATTCAGCTGTGAGTCAACCCGCTCTAAGCCGGAGGGTCTGAACCCTGTGTTTCCGGCTCTGAGCGGGAGGTGCCTTAGGTCTCCATAAACTGTAGGTCTCGTTGGGAGAGTGCAGTGGTGAGGGTCCTGGTTGTGAGTGCAGCTATGCCGCTAATTAGCTGTGCGATGTGAGAAACATCCACCTGTTGACTCCCTCTGCGTCCTCACCCGGCATGGAACCCACAAGCTCGGCAGGAGCCCTGACTGGGAATCTAACCAGCAACTTTTTGTGTACCAGTTGGGTCTCCAACAAATTGAGCCACCTGGGCCAGGGCAAAGTTTTATCATCTCCTGGAGGCCCAGGGCACGGATTCGTGCACCGGTGGGGCACCTCAGCCTGGCCTGCACCCTCTCGCAACCCGGGACCCCCCAGTTTGGCCGGATCCCCAGGGATCGCAGGGTTTAAACAGGCGGCCCAGCATTGCCAGAGGGATGCAGCAGTGCACGGAGCAGCGGGCAGCTGGGGAGGAGCCTGAGCCAGGGCCAGGCACCGCCCCGCCCCCGCTCAGGAGCACTGAGGCGGAGACAGGAGCGGTTCGCGCAGCCGCAGCTGCGCTTTGCAGCGGCGAGCCTCCCACAGCGCTCACTGACCACCAGGGGGCAGCGCCTAGCGCCTGCATTGAGCATCTTCTCTCTGTTGGTCAGTGTTCGTCATAGTGTCCAGTCGACCTGCTGTTCAGTTGTTCACTTGTTTGGTTGCTTAGGCATATATATAAATTAAGGAGAAAACAATAAAGCATGTTAACAAGAAAGATGTAAACCTGAATACTTGTCATCCACTCAACCTGGATATTCTTGCCAGTGTCACAACAAAAATAGTGACCGTGGACAGTGGACTGTGGGTAGTGCAGGACCCGTGTGATAACCGAGTGGGTGAAGCGAGCCTAAACCACAGCCAACTCCAATCCAGCGTGGGGAGCAGCTGATTGTTTAAAACATGGTGTTCGCCACTTGTTGCCACTGGGTTTTGATAATACATTTGTTGATAATAGCTCAAGTATTCCATAATGCTATAAGCAATATTAACTTTTTATTTTTTATTGATATGTAACACATGTAAAGTCCACTAGTTGTAAATTGTGCAATGAATGTTTACATATTTATATGTTATGTGACCACCTTTTCCAGGCTCAAGATCAACTGTATCTCCAGCGTTCCAGTAGGCTCCTTTCTTGCCCTTTTCCTAACGCTACACCGCTAACGGTCCCTGCTAATGGACCTCTATTAGCTTTGCCTCTTCTTCAATGAAACCATAAAGTATGTATTCTTTTGTATCTGCCTTATTTTTCTCAATATGATGTCTGTGAGTCGTCCATATTACATGAAACAGTAGCTCCTTATGTTCAGTGTTTTACAGTATTCCATTGTATGTATGTACTACAATGTAGCTATTCTACTCTTGATGGGCATTTGAATTGTTTCCAGTTTTTAGCTAGTATAGAGAAAGCTATGTACAATACCGGACAAGTCTTCTGGTGGACCTAAGCACTCAATTTTATTGGTTATTTTGCACATCACACAGCTAATTAGTGGCATAGCTTCACTCAATAAAAAAACACATAAATTATAATTGATGTGTTCTAGCCACAGACCAGAGGTGTCTACTAAAAAGGAAAACTTTCATTTTCCCCTTCCCTGTTCCTTTATTGTACATAAAGTAACTGAGGTAGCCCTAACCGGTTTAGCTCAGTGTTTAGAGCGTCAGCCTGAGGACTGAAAGGTTGTTGTCTTTGTTTTGTTTTTGTTAAACAGTGAGAGCAAAATAACTTACTGGAATATAAAGATAAGAGCTGAGTGAGCATGCCAGAATGGAAAAAGAGGGTGTTTTCACAGAACCAGTGTTTTCCCTCCACCCATTTCCATTTGATGTCAATCAAAACATACCAGTGGCCATTTATTTATTTATTTATTTATTTATATTTTAAAAATATATTTTATTGATTTTTTACAGAGAGGAAGGGAGAGAGAGGGATAGAGTTAGAAACATCAATGAGAGAGAAACATCAATCAGCTGCCTCCTGCACAGCCCCTACTAGGGATGTGCCCACAACCAAGGTACATGCCCTTGACTGGAATCGAACCTGGGACCTTTCAGTCCTCAGGCTGACACTCTCTCCACTGAGCCAAATGGGTAGGGCTACCTCAGTTACTTTATGTACAATAAAGGAACGGGGAAGGGGAAATGAAAGAATAGAGACAACTATATGTAGTAGTCGGATATGTTGAAACCAAATTGCAGTTTTATAACTGAGAATGTCTTCTTGGCCTGGAGAACAGAGTTCTGGAGTAAAGTACAGGTTCCCTTTTTAGTAGACACCTCTGGTCTGCTGCTAGAACACATCAATTATATTTTTATCCTCCATTTTCCACTGTGCAGGTGATCTTTCTTTCTTTCTTTTCTTTCTTTCTTTTTAGAGAGAGTAGGAGGGGGAGAGACAGAGAAACATTGATGTGAGAGAGACGCATTGATTGGTTGCCCCCACATGTGGCCCTGGCATATGCCCAACCAGGGCCAGGGATCAAGCCTGCAATAGAGGTACACGCCCTTGACCAGAACCGATCCGGGACCCTTCAGTCCCTGGGCCAACGCTCTATCCATTGATCCATACCAGCTAGGGCGGGTGTATCTGTTTCATTGAATCAAATCTAAATCTGATCTGCCTCATTGACAAACCCTGTCCTTCGCAATAGTTGTCATTAGTTTACTAAGTGGTGTATGCCCCTTAACCTTAAACTGCACCACAGAACCATCCTGCCTCGCCACCTTCAAAACAATATGATCACTGTTCTCAGTCTTAACTCCTTCCTTGGGTTTTTCGTTGGTCACGGCCTGTGCTGGAGTCTCCTCAGCTATCACTACACCAAAGAGGTAGTAGGTCCGCACCAAAGGCGCACACAAGCACCAACAGTGGAGAAGGAGAGGGTGCGTGCATGCTCTGCCCGGTCCTCAAGGTTTTTATTAGTGTTTCTCTGTGGCTCTCAATAAACTCTTCAAGTCTCACCAGTGTTGCTCTGTGGTTGAACATCAACCTATGAACCAGGAGGTCATGGTTCAATTCCTGGTCAGGGCACCACTATCCACTTGCTAGGCCACAATGAAATATAAATATCCTTAACATCCTAAACACAATCTTCCCAACATGCATGGACTGTTTTAGGCTTGATTGTCCCCTGTCCGTGTAATATAAAGGATGCACCTGGCAATACTGAAGCACTTCCAGCTCTTCCAGCTTATTACCATATTAAGGTAAGCAGTCATGGCTCTAAGGAGGAATCTCAGCCTCATGATGCGGCTTTGAAGCAGCAAACCAAGCTTAGATGAGCCGAGTGAAGGGTGGGGTGATGTTGTACGGAGGAAGACTTCGAAGTCTTCATGAGCTCACTCATAAAGTATGTGGTATGCCTTGGCATGGTCCTGCTGTCTGCTGTCTGCAATCTGCAACACTACAGCCGAGGCCTCTCTCTTGGAGGTCCCAGTCTACATCTAAAACCAACTCAGGAAAAGTGCTGCAGGCCCCGGACTTTGCATTTGATTTCTACAGTACAAGCAAAAATATTTTGTTTTCTTTTACAGTACTGGGATCTGCATCCCCTGTAGAACATATTGAGCTTTATTAAATACAGAGCTACACTGCCACCATGAGAGATGGAGGGAGGGGCAGTCATAAGGGCATCAGCTACCTTCAAACCAGGGCCTTGTATATCTCGTTTGGAAACAAAAGCAGCTAGAAGATACCAGCTTCATTATATTCTGGAATAATTGGGCCAATAATTCTTTTCAATAGCTCTGGATGGGTTTTGCTGCCTGCTCCTCCCCAGATACAGCCTCACCAACAGTTTGCAGTTTTTGAGGTTAAAGTGGTTTCTAAAACTCTTACACCATCTGTGGCTGGTTGGGAAATCCTTCCATCCAAAGGCTGTCTCCTTTGGCAGGAGGTTTCAATCATGACTTGAGACCAAAAGCTTTCTTCCTCTCCCCGCCCCACCCCCTCCCCCTTATTTTTTTGCCACATACTGCCATTGCTAGTAATAGATTTCTGGTTCATTTCTTCCAGCCATAAATTTAGTGCTCTTTCAGTCTTCATTAAAGACTTATTAGGGGACCCTGTCCCCCTCCCCACGTGGGAGTCTGTGCTGTGAGATTCTTTCCCCTTCTCCACGTGGGAGTCTGTACGTGCTCTCCAATAAATCTCCATCTTTACTATACAAAAAATATAAAATAAAAGTCATCACATGAACTTTGCTGTCACTGGTGTAGTTATAGAACTGGATGACCCGGCTTCACAAGTTTACTTTTGATTTCCTGAGGTCGTATTTCTGTGCCACATGGAGATGGACACACCAGCCCTCCCTCCATAAATAAGCTCCATTTTTCCAGCAGGGAAAGGGGTTGCTGTAAATGTGGCGGGAATGCCTTCCGATGGCACTGTTCATAGGGAGAAAAAAGCGTCTTAAAACACTAAAACCATGTTTTCAAAACAAAACACTAGAATCACCGTCAGCTGCACAAGATATACACACTGACAGGCCCAGAACTGGTGCCAGGAGAGCATAGTCTGGCTGCTTATGTTTCCAAAGGAGGTATGCAGGGCCCTGGTTTGAAGGTAGCTGATGCCCTTATGACTGCCCCTCCATCTCTCATGGGGGCAGTGTAGCTCTGTATTTAACATATATATATATATATATATGTATATATATATATATATATTATTGATTTTTCACAGAGAGGAAGGGAGAGGGATAGAGAGAAACATTGATGAGAGAGAAACAACAATCAGCCGCCTCCTGCACGCCCCCTACTGGGGATGTGCCCGCAACCAAGGTACATGCCCTTGACCGGAATCGAACCTGGGACCTTTCAGTCCGCAGACCGACGCTCTATCCACTGAGCCACACCGGTTCTGGCACAGCTCTGTACTTAATAAAGCCCATTCGATAGGCCTCCCACCTACTGAATGAGTACTTGGAGTTCCCATTAAATGTCTATGATGAGACACCACCCATCTCCCTTAAACCGCACAACAAAGACATCCCGGTTTTTACAGATTCGTCAGCCGGGACCTGGAAAGGCTAAACGACAAGTCATTCTGCAAAACGCAAACAAGGGAACCAGCCGGCCGGCGACTGCAGACAACGCCAGCCGCGCCCGGAGCCGCGCAGGCCCGTTAGGTAACCGCGCGGACGGTCACGTGGGCGGACGGGCTGCGCCCGCGGGGTTCGTGCGCCCCCCAGCGGCCGCGGCCGGGGCCTCCTCCCAGCCCGCTTCTCCCACCCGCCCGCCACGCCGGAGCCGGGAGCCCCTACCCGAGGGCCCGGCCCTGGACCGCCGTTTCCGCCCGGCCAACCTCCTTCCGGCGCCGGCGCTCGCGTCTGGAAGGTTCTGTCCCGGAACAAAGGCCCCAGGGCGGAAGCGAGGCCTCGGAGGCGGCCGCGGACGTGCAGCTGAGAGGCGTGGAAGGGACGAGTGCTCCCTTACCCTTACAGGGCTCCTTCCCTCCATCCTTTGTCTTTGCTTCCCCGTCTCCCTTGCTTTCAGCTCCGTCCGGGGACCCCCCACGGGAGGAGGGGGTCTTCTTTCACCCTGCAGGTGGGGGGTGGGGGGGCTGCAGGGAGGGGCACAGGTTAGAAACTGCAGCACAAGCAGCAGCTCCTGCAAACAGCCAGCGCCCCGGCCACGCCCACCTGAAGCACCAGCCAGTCATCCGGAGTCTTACTTGCCAAATCGAATGCCCTTTTGTTTCTCCTTGCTAATTTATATATATATTCATTGATTTCAGAGGGGAAGGGAGAGGGACAGAGAGACAGAAACATCACTGATGAGAGGATCACTGACCAGCTGCCTCCTGCACGCCCCCCATTGGGGACTTGAGCTTGCAACCCCTTGAGCTCTGACTGGGAATCTAACCCTGGCCTCCTGGTTCCTAGGTAGGCATTCCACCGCTGAGCCAGCCGGCTGGACGATCCTTGCTAATTTTTTAAAAAAATGCTGCTTCAACTTTTTTTTGTTGTTGTTTTCCTTCCACCTAAAGGAAACCTTAAGACATCTACTTGTTTCTAGTGAATCCTAACTGGGGATGTCTTCCTGGGTTGTCCTTTGTTCACTCCTCATCAGTGATTCTCAAAGTGGAGGGAGGAAGTAAGCGTGTTTCATCTGTGAGGGCAAATCCAAATCGAGGGGATGGTGCCTTTGATTACTTTTGTAATCCTCACTGAGGATATGTTTTTATTGATTTTAGAGAGAAAGGAAGGGAGAGAGAATGAGGAACATGGATCGCTTGCCTCCCATACTCTATATGACCCGAATCAAACCGGAAACCTAGCCCTAGCCGTTTGGCTCAGTGGCTAGAGCATCTGCCTGTGGACTGAAGTGTCCTGGGTTTGATTCTGGTCAAGGGCACATGCCCACGTTGCAGCTTGATCCCCAGTGCCAACCAATGGTTCTCTCTCATCATTGATGTTTCTATCTTCCTCTTCCTTCCTCTCTGAAATCAATAAAAATCTGTACTAATAACAGGGTAATATGCTACTTAGGGCAGATATCTTCAGGATGTCCATCTGGACACCCATCAGGACAAAGCAAGCCACTGTGGCTGTGAGGCCCAGGGCTCAGGCCTTGCAGCTGCTGCGGCTGGCAGTGGCAGTGGCAGCAGGGTGATGGGGCGGCACCTCCTCCTGATCAGCTGGGTTGCCCGCTCTAAACTGCAGTCTGACTTCCTTTATATATACATATATATACATATATATACATATATATATATATATATATACATGTATATATATATATATATATATATATATATATATATATATATATAACACAAATCTGAAATCTAGGTATGAGCCCTGACCTGAAATGTTTTGGTTAATGGGACAATACTTCAACCAACTGAGTCACCCAGCCAGGGTACCTTTGATTACTTTTAGAAAGCACATTTAATATTCATTCAGCAAATATTTATTGAGCACTTACTATGTGGCATGCACTGTGCCAAGCAGTAGAATGCAGTGTGAAACTCAGGTCTATTGGAGTTAGAAAAGCCAACATAGAAATCCATGATAACAGCTAGAAGGGAATAAGTTTGATTCACAAATTCAAATACATACTAGAAGCACGAAGATTTGTGCCATAGGCCTTCCTTCCCCTGGCTGCTGGCACCAGTTTTCCTCCAGCACCTGGAACCCAGGCCTTTCCTCCAGTTGCAGTGGAGAAGCCAAGCCTCTTCAGTCTTCAGTCGTGAGTCTTCGCTTCATGCCCCAGCATGCAAATTAACCTTTCATCTTTGTTGGGTTAATTTGCATACCCACTCCTGATTGGCTGGTGGGTGTCACAGAAGTACAGCAATTTGCATATTTCCCTTTTATTAGTGTAGATAAAGACAGATTGTGTTGACTGCTATCAAGGAAAAGCATGAAATTGTAAGAGGGGATTCCATTTGGACTGATACCAGGAAAGGCCTGAGGAGGGCTTGATTAATCTGAGAGTTGGAGGATGAGCAGGAGTTAGCTGAGTTACACGCAGAAGAGTGTAAGTGAAAGCCTGAAAGGGAGGAGCTTGGTGGTAGAAGGAACTGAAAAGTGGGTTGTGTGGCCTGGTGTGGCTGAGGTCCAATGGCAAAGGTCATTAAAGACCTTCCTGGGCTTTGCCTATAGGCCATGGTGATGAGTAGGTGTTTTATCCTAAGAACAATAGGATAACATTCAGGGTTCTCTTCACAGTTGAAAAAGCTCACTATGGCTGCTCATGGAAGACAGTTGAATGAGAGAAAAAGTAGAATCAGGAAGACTACTTAGGAGGCTACGGTAGTAGTTCCAGGGAGTGGTGACAGTAGTTTGGGCCAGAGAGGTGTGTCAGAAGAAGGAGAGAAGTAGATGGATTCAAGATACATTTGGAGGTAGAACACATCACACTTGGTAGTAGATTCAATGGGAGCCAGTGGGGAAAGGTGTCACTGAGGGGGAAAAAAATGACAAGGATGACCCAGGTTTCCGTTTTGAACATATGAATGGTAATATAGGAAATGCTGGAAAAAAGCAGGTAGGGGAAATGATACAGAATTTGTTTTTAGATATGTTAAGTTTGAGATGTCTGGGAGTCTTAGAAGCAGAAAAGTAGGTTAGCTGAATAAGCCTTGGACTGAGATGTTTTATTGATTTCAGAGAGGAAGGGAGAGCGAGAGAGAGATAGAAACATCAATGATGAGATAGAGTCATTGATTGATCCCACAACCTGAGCATGTGCCCCAACCGAGAATGGAACAGTGACCTCCTGGTTCATAAGTTGATGCTCAAGCACTGAGCCAAGCTGGCTGGCAGCTGGCAGTTCCGTTTCTTCTGAGGCCTCTGTCCTTCGCCTGCAGGTGGCTGCTGTCATGGGCCCTCACAGTCTTTTTCTTCATGCATGTACTCCATGTCCAGATTTCTCCTTCTTATACTGATACCAGTCAGATTGGATTTGGGCCCACTTGATCAGCCTAATTTTAATCATCTTTTTAAAGGCCCACTCTCCCAAAGCAGTCATTCTTTTTTTCAGGTGGGGGTTAGAGCTTCAACATGTGGATTTGGGGAGGACACAATTCAGTCCATAATAATTTTGTTATTATCTAAGCTCTTTAAGTTATTTACCTCTATTTTATCTGTATGGTCATGTATGGAAATACCATATTATGAATTGCTAGCTTGAAATTAGCCATGATAGTAATATTTACACCAGAGAAATAAGCAAATACTAGAAATTAGGGCTTTTGTTCTCCCTGGAGAGAGCCTGTTGTTAAACATTTAGTAGAACATCACAGCTATTGATGTTATTTAGTCTTCAGAGTATAATTTGAATGTGAAAAATGGGAAACGTGTACACAGACAGCTCTTGTTGAAGTGCTGCAAGCCATGGCGGGTAGAGAAGCAAAGAAAGTAACAGGTGTTATCAAGATCTTTTCCATTGAGACACAGAAATGCTAACCAAATAGTATTAAAACATTTATTATTTCACATCAAAATAAATCCCAGGGTAACTGAGGCTTCTGAAAAAGGTTTCTTGCTCCTATGACAAAGCAGCAAAAAGGAACTCTCCCTGTCTGGATGTGACTGCTTTCAGTTGGGTCCCTCATTGCTACCTGTAGCCATCACAGGACGTGAGAGACTCAGCCACTGGAGAAGGAAGTACTGTGGTTTGCAGTTCTGGAAGACATGGTGGGGCAAATGATCAGTCCTATTGAGGCTCAGCTCTAGCCCTCCGTCTCCAGTGGTAGATTGGACACCTCCATATGGATGTTCCATTACCATCGTAATCTCAGTAAATTCCAAAGATCATCTTCTGCAGCTCTAAATTCAAACCTCTCCCCTCCTTTCACTGCCAAAACTATTTCCCCAGGAACCCTAGATTCAGCCAAACCCTGGGTATAGTTCCCTTTTCCATACCCTATGTCTATTCAGTTAATGAGTCCTTTTGATTTTTCCTCTCTATCCTACCTTCTTATTCCAGACCCTTATCATCCTCAGCTTCCCAATCTTTATGCTTTAGGATTCTTCCACCTTGAATTCTTCCAGCCATTCAATGAATCATGTTTCATTGAATGTATTTGCATTTCCTATATATTTTAAGAACTTAGCATCTTAAGACTTATTGAGCTCCTCCACTTCTCTCCAATAAAGAGATTATTATTATTTTATACTAGAGGCCCAGTGCATGAAATTCATGCATGGTGGTGTGTGTGTGGGGTCATCCCTTGTCCAGCCTGCACTCTCTCGCAATCCAGGACATCCCTATCACAATCCAGGACTATTAGCTCCTAACCGTTCAACTGCCTGCCTGCCTGATCACCCCAACCACTCTCTCTGCCTGCCTGATTACCCCTAGCTGCCTCTGCCTCAGCCTCCACCACAGTGGCTTCGTCTGGAAGGACATCTGGAATGATGTCTGGAAGGTTGTTTGGCTGTCCAGTTTAATTAGCATATTATACTTTTATTATTATAGATTTTATACTAGGGGCCCAGTCACAAATTCGTACACCTTGAAAGGAACTGCGGACTGTGAGGATACAGTGAACATAGGGGCAGGTCTTGGCCTATCCTTTATGCCCATACCCAGCCCCTCCCACCAGGGTCCCCAGTCCCCTGTCTGCTGGCAGCCCCACTACTCCCATGCCCTGATAGCACCAGCTCTCTTGCACCCACTGATGGCTTGCAGCAATTGGGCCTAGTGCCAGCAGTGGGTGTGAGCAGGGCCAGCACCGTCAGCAGGTGAGGTGGAGAAGCCCTCAGTGGCGATCGGGGGCAGCAGCCACTGCTCTCACCTGCTGATGGCATTGAGTGATCGGGACCCGGCGCTGGGCGCCAGCAGCAGGTGCCAGTGGCAGCTCTGGCACCAGCAGTGGGTATGAGAAGGGCTGATGCTGGCAGCAGGTGCAAGTGGTGGCTGCCAGCTCCAATCCCCCCTCAGGAGCAGGGGGAGGTGGAAAAGCCCTAAGGGCTGCCTCTGTGTCCACTGTATCCTCGCAGCCTGTAGTTCCTTTCAAGGCAATGGGTGCAAGCAGCCACTCTTGCACCAGTAGTGGGTGCAAGTGAGGCCAGTACCCGCAGCAAGTGCAAGTGCCCATTGGGACTGCCGTGAGTAGGAGCAAAGAATTTTCAATGACCCCCAGAGGCTTGCCCTGATGACAGCAACTGGCGCCCTGCCTTGGTCTGGTGCCCTTGCTCACCTGCTCCACCATCTTGCCACAGCCAATGCTTGCCATGTTCTGTGCCCTGCCACTTGCTGTTGATGCCTGCCATGTTCTGTGTGCGCGTCCTGGTGGTCAGTTTATGTTACAGTGATCAGTTGTTCAGTTGTTCTGCTGTCTGGTCTATTTGCATATTAGGGTTTTATATATAGACTAGAGGCCTGGTGCACAAAATTCATGCATAGGTAAGGTCCCTAGCCTGACTAGTAATCAGGGAGGATCAGGGCCTTCTGGCTGCCAGCTGGGGCCTCTCTTCATTCCATGCTGCCCCCTGGTGGTCAGTGCACTTCATAGCAAGTGATCGAACTCCCAGTCTGCCAGTTGAACTCTCAAGGAGACACTGCATATTAGCCTTTTATGTATAGAGAGATATACAGAAAATATCAATAGCTAAGACAGTGTGGTACTAAAGCAGAAATAGCCTGACATTTATAGATCAATGAAAAATAATAGTTCAGAAATCTATTATATATAATAGATTTATATATATATATAATGATATATATATATATATTAATAATAGATAATGATAAAGATGGCATTTCAAATCAATTGGGAAGGATGGGATTGATCAATGAATGGTGTTGGGAAAATTGGTTCCCTTTTTGGGAAAATGTTAAATCCCCACCTCACACTATACACAAAAATTATTTAAAATTAAAAACCATACAATGAAATATTGTTCAGCAATTAAAAGAGATTAAATACTGTTATGGACTACAACCTGCATGAACCTTGAAAACATGCCAAGTGAAAGAAGCCAGTCATAAAGGATCATGTGTTATACGATTTCATTTACACAAAGTATAAAAAATAGTCAAATTTATAGAAACAGAAAGGGGATTAGTGGTTGCCAGGGCCAGGAGTGGAAGGGAGGATTGGAAGGTGATGGCTAAGGCTCAGAGGGCTTCTTTTTGGGATAATGAAAATGTCCTAAATTTAATTGTGGTGATGGTTGCACAACACTGAACATACTAAAAGCCATTGACTTGTACAAGTTAAATGGGTGATTTTATGGTATGTTAGTTATATATTAATAAAGCTTTTCAAAACAATTCTATGAGGGGAAAAAAGGGAAGAATAAATATCAGTTAGGCAAGAGGCAGTTTCTGTCACAGTTAATATCCAAACCAAAAAGAGTAACAAATCATTTTAAGACATTAATGACATAGCAGAAACATGAAAAATGATATGAAAAGGCAATTTGTAAAATATAAACAAATACAAATACGTGTACATACAAAAAGAAACAACCTCAGCAATAATAAAAATGTAAACTTGCCCTAGCCAGTTTGGTTCAGTGGATAGAGCATTGGCCTGTGGGTTGAATGATCCTAGGTTCCATTCCGGTCAAGGGCACATGCTCAGGTTGTGGGCTCAATCCTCAGTAGGGGGCATGCAGGAGGCAGCCAATCAGTTATTCTCTCTCATCATTGATGTTTAAATCTCCCTCTCCCTTCCTCTCTGAAATCAATAAAAAAAATATTTTTAAAATGCAAACTTGCCTGGCTGGTATATATAAGTGATTAGAGTGTCAACCTTTGAACTGAAGGGTGACAGGTTCAATTCTGATCAAGGGTATGTACCTCAGTTGCAGGCTCAATCCCCAGTGGGGGTTGTGCAGGAGGCAGCTGATCACTGATTCTTTCTCGCATTGTTGTTTCTATCTCTCTCCCTCTCCCTCTCTGAAATCAATAAAAAAAAATATTTTTTAATATATTTTATTGATTTTTTTACAGAGATGAAGGGAGAGGGATAGAGAGTTAGAAACATTGATGAGAGAGAGATATTGATCAGCTGCCTCTTGCACACTCCCCTCTGGGGATGTGCCCGAAACCAAGGTACATGCCCTTGACCTGAATCGAACCTGGGACCTTTCCGTCCACAGACCGACGCGCTATCCACTGAGCCAAACAGGTTTCGGCCAATAAAAAAATATATATTAAAAAATAAAATAGTGACATATCTATTTTTCAACCTATTATGATTGGCAAAGCTAAGTACATTCCCTCTGAACCAGAAATTGTACCCTCTGAGACTGTATCCACGGAGCCATGTTACTCTGTGTGTGTCCTTTGGACAAGCATCACTTGCATCACTTGCAGGGTCAGAAGCCACATTTTAATCTGATACCCAGGCAATTCCAATGCACATTACAACTTAAAAAGTACTGTTACAGAGTACTTATGCAGAAGAGTAAGGATATATCTA
>PVJN01054875.1:0-13263 GCA_004026805.1 Lasiurus borealis | reverse complement strand
CTGCCCCTCCACCCCCGCGCCAGCCTGGTAACCCCATGCAGCCTATTCAGTCATCCATCAGGTTGTTTCAGTCATGAGAGCCCCTGGCTTTTTATATACATGGATAAAATAGGGTGCTGATAGCACTCTCTAAAATTCTACTGTGTGTCTCTGTGTGTGTGTGTGTGTGTGTGTGTGTGTGTGTGTGTGTGGTGAGAACAAGCACACTAAACATGAAAATGCATTTTGTAGTTGAAAACTAAATGAATAATAATAATAATAGCCACAGCTCCTTGTGCATGCTTATGCTTATTTATTAAACAAATATTTAAGTCCAACCATTGAAGTGGGTTTTATGGAACACCATCTGCTGATGAATTAAAAAATAATGCAAGTGCTTTTTCAGGTATAAGATGGTCTTTTAAAAAAATTTCTATAATTTTTAGACCATTGGATGTGGTTTTATTTTATGTATAAAGGGAAGCAAGGGGACTTTCAGGCCCCTCTAGCATCTCCCATGTTTTACAAAGACATTCAATACTCTGAGAGTGAAGGTGCTGTGCACTCTCCACCAACAGACGAAGACACTGAAGCTTGAAGAGATGAAGTGAGGTCCCTGGGAAACAGGTGATGGACAAGCTTCTGGTCTTTTGCTCCAACCTTTCTCCACTCGTCTCTCTCATACAGAGCCATCGATAACTGCATCTCCAGGCCAACACTGCCAATCAGGACCACAGTGTACAAAGCATTTGTGTGAAAATGGGATGTCTGCCATCCTGTGGACAGAAGACAGGGGCCTGAACAGAAATGGAGGAGAAGGAATGATTGAGACTGTGAAGGGCAGAAATGGCATCAAGGGCGGGTCTCACTGTGACACCCTGAAACAGGAAGTCATAAGTGGAAAATTCATTATCATTGACCAATCCAGGTCAAGATCATAGAAACCTAATAGCAGGACTTGATACACACTTACCCTATTTAAAGACTGATTTTTGACATTATGCTTATATTTAAAGATTTTCCTGAATTTCCTCCTCTGCATATGGGGCAACTAGGCCTATCTCAGATAATTTTGCTAAGACTAACTGACTTCATGTTTAAATACAACCCCAAGTACATAGAGGGTGCTTAGGAAGTGCTATTTCCTTCTATTCCATATTTGGCTATCTATATATATAAAAGCCTAAGCAACTGAACCACCGGTCAACTGGTCGCTATGATGCGCACTGACCACTAAGGGGCAGACACTCAATGCAGGAACTGCCCCCTTCTGTTCAGTGCACTCCCACAGCCAATCTCCTGTAGCTGGCCAACCTCCCGCAGCTCTCCATTCAACCCTCCCTTCCCCCCCACGGCCGGCCCTCCCCTTGGCCAGTTAGTCCCCTTACCCCATGGCCCAATCAGAACCTCCTGTGGCCCCAATTGACCCACATTGCTGGCCAGGCTGAGGGATCCCATGTATGGATTCATGCATCAGGCCTCTAGTATTTCTTATAAAGTGTTTTAATTGTTGGAAGCACTTTCATATGCATTGCACACAATTTAATAAGGCAGCTAAGGAATGTGTGTCCATCCCTCCCACATATGTGAGAAAACTGTCTCTGAGAGGTTAGGTCAGTCGTCGGCAAACTGCTGCTTGCGAGCCACATGAGGCTCGAGAGCCGCAGTTTGCGGCTCTGTTGACTAATGAGTTTGCCAACCACTGGGTTAGGTAATTCGCTGAGTCACATGGTAAATTGGTATAGAACTGGAAGCTTAGCTCCTGGTCCTGTGACCTATAGTCCTGTGATCTTTCCAGAAACTTCTGTTTATTGCCACTATTGCCTCTACCTAAATGGAAGCATGTGGCTCATAGTCCACCCCAAACCAATTCCATCTCCCAGGAGGCAGCTCCTTGGTGCCTCTGCCCAGCCCTCCCTGCACTGTAGCCCCAGCTTCAATCCATCCCATTCCTCAGACTCCCCTCTACCTTCACCTGGGGCTGCATGCTCAGGGAACAATCTACATGGCATTAAGTCCAAACAAATTGGGAGGGAATGTTCTTTGAAATGAAAAAGGTTGAATTAGATACCACTGCACACATTATGTTGTTAAGTATCTGCAGCATGATAAAATCATCCCAAATGTCACTAATCCCTGGGGGACTTATTAATAATTAAGCATTTTTAGTTCAGTTAGGAATGCAAATTCCATTTAACAAGAGAACGTACACTAAATATGTCCATTATATTGCAGCTTGCAACCAAATATGTTAGAGATCTCAGCTGGATTTCTCTAGGACAGATGACAAGAGTTAATGCAGGTATCAGTTTTTCCTAAAGGCAGCACAGAAGCCAAAAGTAGGCTCCTGGATTGGTTTATAGGACTTGTGTTTATTAGGAGTGTTTATTAGAATGACTAATAATGAAAGGAGACTTGGCAAGGGCTGGGAGAGAGCTGGGGGAAGCCCAGAGGAAATGAGATGGTCTCGCAGAATACAGGGCAGACCAGAGACCCGGTGTCTGCGGTAGAGTGAATCATCTGTCCCCAGGCTGATATTTTAGGTTTTTTTAAGGGCTGGAATAAGCAATGAAGGCCTCCTTTCCATGTGTTCCACTCAATGGGAAGGTCATTTACATATTTATTTAGCTTAACCAGAAGAAAAGATATATGGCCCTGGTTTGACACACACACACACACACTTTTCTTTAAAAAGCAGTTTTCTTTATTGCTTTGTTTTGTTTATCAAGGCAGCGGGTTATCTTTTTTCTTTTCTCTTTACTTCCTGGGCAAAGTCAGAATATTGAATATCTTGAAAGAAAGAAGGGGAAGCTAGCAAACAGATTGTCAATTTCCTTTGTCTCTTTCAGAGATTACTATTTTCCTTAGGCCCACCAAAGAAGGTCCTTTTTGAAGATGATCAAGGGAGAAAAGGAGAGTATGTGTGCATGTGCTGTGAGATCTGAGGAAATCAGCTGACCCAGCCATTAGTCCTGGGGTTTCTCCTAACAACCTCTGCAATGTCTGATCTTTTGGGCATGTTGTTTCACCTCTCTCCCTAGGCCCCTTTTCCTATCAGTAGTTTTCATGATCTAGAAATCCCTTCTAGCCTTAATATATCAGAAATCTAGGCTTGAAGCCGAGACAGGACTTCTCAGCAGTCCCTGAAGAATTTTTGCAACCTTTAGGCAAAAAATAACTGGATACATTCTTCCACTTCTTTGTTTCCTGAGCTGAAACTCCATGCAAATCATGCCGCTTCTTTCCTCCCTCACTTAAAGCACCTGCCAACCTAATAAAAGAGCCATAAATGAAGTTGTAAGGGCCCCAACAAAGAAGAGAGGTCCTCTGCTGACCAGGGAGGTCAATGGGACAGACTCATCAGGAAGTAGACACCACAGGGAAGCTTGTTCACCAACGAGGTGCCGGAGGACCCAGAAATATAAGAGTAGACTTGCCCTTGCTTATGGCTCTTCTGTCTCATCTTGATGTTGTTAGAGTTCAAGGTCCAGCTAGTACTGCCTTCAGGAGACCTCTGGTCTGAAAAAGGTATGTGTATGTCAATAGGAATCACTCCCCAAGTGTTTCCTTTAAAACACTTCCTCTCTGTGTTATTAGATACAGGGCTCAGGCAAGTGGACTGTTGGTAGAAGTTCCCACCCTACTCTCAGGAAAGAATGGACAAGGCGAGAGAGGAATGTGAGAAGAAATGGGGGAGAGAGCAGGGAGGGCATGCTGAGCTATTTATCTTGCAGCAGCCTTGGGAGAAGCAGGGGAAGAGGGGTTGAGTTTCAAAACAATTTGTGGACTTAGAGACTATAAAACTGGTGGAGGAAAGAAGATTTAAAGTCAAATAGATTAATAAACTCAATTATCCCGGATGATTTTCTTCAGCCCTGGTTTTTCTATTCTGAAAGTCTGTTGTTTTTTCCTGCAAATCATCAGCTCACACCAAATGAGAACAGTTTATATTATATTTCACCATTCATAGAAGCCTGGAGGAAGGTTTCTCACTTGGCCTTCACAAACACACACACCATCACCACCTCCCTGATAGTTTGAGGAATTACTTTGCTCTGTCTCTTTAAAAATGTCTAGAAAACTCTTTGGTCACTGTCAAGGCTAATCAATCAGATTGATATGTATAAGCAAATGGGATCCCCTCACTTCATAACTTGCTTCACATAGGAACTAAGGGGATCATAACCAAAAGGACATGACCACACTCTTCAGAAGATTAAAAAAGATGTGTGTGTGTGTGTGTGTGTGTGTGTGTGTGTGTGTGTGTGTTTTGAGGGGATTGTTACCTGGTTTTGCTGTTGTAATTTATTACACTCTGTTCCTGTCCAAAAAAATAAAAAAAGTATCTTTGATATTTTGGGGGCTCTAAACACAACCACAGATTTTTCAAGCTGGTCTGAGTACAGTCCAACCAATTTTTTTGCATAGATGATTAAACTGTGGCTCAGAAAAGTTAGCCAGATGAGATGTGGGACATCCAGCTGGTTAGCCACAGACCTGGAGGAGGAATATGGTCTCCAGGTTACTCGTCCTGTGCTCTTTCTACCCAGGGTGGATTCTAGGAGATCTGATTTGTAGAGTTTCCTTTCCACTTTGCTCTCAGTAGGAGACGATAAATCATAGCATGGCTTTGTGTATCCAAAACCCTTACCAGTCAAACAGTCCATAGCACTCTCCACTCTCACCCACACTGCTGGAAGGCCACTACAGAGGGATATGGCAGGAATACTCTGCTCCCAAGGACACATGTCCTTTTTCATCAAAATCCTTTTTCTTTGCCCCAAGGTTAATTGCTCTTTGGCCTCAATTTCTTTTTTTATCTCTATTCACTGATACTAGTTGTATACCAACACTTATATATACCACATTTAAACTGGGAGACCCTAACATAACTAAATGTAACCTGCAGTACCTTAAAAAATAATCAAGTTTGTGTAATATTTCTTATGTTCTCCCCTTAGTGATCATGTGATGGTTGGGGCCACTGAAGTCATCTCAGTATCAAGTCTCTCCTTCCAAGGAAGAGGTAAAGTGACTTGCCTAAGAGCAGTAGGCAAAAATGGGAATGGAATGGTTCCCATAGACTCAGTACTGACTTTTCTTATTATTATTATGCCATCATACCAACCTGCCAAAATCAGGTTTCACATCCTCTCTTTGTTCTTGTACAATGCTGTGTAGAGATACTAATGACCAATAGTTGGACATGACATGAGCATAGACCGGTTATGGAGGGGACAGGATGAAGCCTGAACAACCCAGCATGTGTTGTTCAACACATTGGCCACAAATCATATGTGAATATTTCAATTAAAATGAAATGAAATGACAAGTTGAGTTCTTCAGTTGCACCAGCCACCTTTCAATGCTCAGGAGCCACAGTGGCTACCATATTGGGCAGCACAGACAAAGATCACTTCTCTCATCACAAAACCTTCTACCAGAGAGCCCTGCCAGACTCTAGGCAATCAGAGCAAATAATAATAACTAGCATTGATTGAGGTACAACAGCATACCAAGCCCAATTGTTGAGGTTTCATGACTATTATTTCATTAATTTTTATAAAAACCATGTAGTATTATTATTTATATGTGACAGAAGAAGAAACTGATATTAAAAATTCTTAATAATTTGTCCTTCTTATTTAGTAGTTAATAGCAGAAATATGAACATGGACCTATTAGTGGCAGACTACAACATGATCTCTAGTTTCCTGTGGGGAGCCATACAGACTAATAATTCTAGAGCTAGCATTTATTGAGCATTTAGAAAGACACTGTTCTAATAGGCAACATACATAAATCATTGGTAGGTATGACCATTATTCCCGTTTTATGGATGAAGAAATGAACTTACAGAGGTTAAGAAACAGTCCTGAGGACATCCAGCTAGTAAGTGATGGAGTCAGGATTTGAGCTCAGGTAACCTGACTCTAGAACCTGGTGCCAAAACTATTACACCATACTGCACAACTGGCTGCTGCTTCTATGTTGTATAAAAGGCAAGGACTACCCTATGGCTCACAACTCTAATCCCTGTTCACAGGGCCGGTTGCTCTTTCCAGATGGGCTCTCTCATGGAGTTGGCTCTCAGATGCCTATGCTCATTTCTCCCTGCTGCCGGCCAGCAAGGTCTGTTGCTCTCTCTGCCAAGCTGCCATAGCTACAAGTCATCATGAAAGTCGTGCGCCAGCAAATCTTGAAAGGAATCCTTTGGCCTACTCCTTGGAGTCGTCCTGCCTCAGCCCACCACAGGGCAGCTGTCCTGCCTCAGCCCACCACAGGGCAGCTTAAGGGCATTCCTTCTTGACATTTGGTAGGCCTGGTGGTCATCCCTTCAGTTCTGGGGACTGGCTGTGTTCCAGGCATGCTAATGATTCTGTCCTTATCCTTTAATGAGAAGCAGGTCTACTAGGAAATCCCATGAACTGGCTCAAGAAGTTGGGTGTGACATTTATGGTACTGATCTGTAGATTTTTATTTAGTCTGGTCTAGAACCAGGTGCTACATGAGCTCCATATTCCACCTGCCAGTCTCACCAAGGTATCCTGATTTTTTTTTTTTTTGCTTTATTTTCATATTGCTTTGATATCTTTAGGGCATTACTGCTATCTGAGAAGCAAAATTCAATGGAGGTTTTTTTTTTTCTCGTATCTCAGAAGTAAAATCCTATTGGCTGTCAATAGGATTTTCATTGCACAGGTTAGCATTTCATTTGGGTCAACTTTTTGACTTTTCATACCTTAGCAATATTATAATTATGCAAGATGGTCCAAAATCCTTTGGAGGCTATCTCAAGTAGGGTGGCTTAGCAGTCATAAATGGCTTTAAGAAGAATGGCCTGTGGGTTATGCAGCTTGGAAGTACCTCCCAAAGACCTTAACATTTAGATGTCTTGATGTACTTGGGAACAAATAAATACTCAAACTATCTCAACTATTAGTGGTACGGTCTGGCTATGGGGGATTCTTTCAAATCCCACTGAGTTTCTTTATTAGTCAGGTCAATATTATAGATTGTGTGTAAATCAACTCATATTATCAAAGACTTTTGTAAAATTGGTGGATACAGTGCACTTCCTCTACGTGATGTACCACAAATACCACAGGAAGTCACTTCCACTTCATCACCCTGGCCCAGGCACACGGCTGTCTTTCAAGAGTCTAACTGACCTTGCTGTGCAGTCACTGGTTTGCAGGAGGATACTGACATGGATTTTACTATAGTTGCAAAGTGTGGGAAGTTTGTGAGAGCTGTCTTATCATTCTCATTTCATTCCTCCCGAAAATAACTACCAACTTGAAAGCCGGCTGTATGTCCTTGGCTTTCCTCCTAATAAAGAACGGCAAACACAGCTATCTTAGTAGCTTCTTTCACTTCAACTTGGAAATTATCTCAGGTGCAGACCTGTGACTACAATTCATGATTCCAGCTCCACCTTCCTGGTTGGAACAAATTCATATTAACCTAAACTGGCACAGATGCTTCAAGAGGTAGTACATTCCCTCTCATGAAAAGAATCAAGCATAAGGCGAATGGCTGTTCAGAGGGATTGTTGTGAAGGGGACTGAGGAACTGGTCAGGTGGCCGGACTAAATTACCCAATCAAACCCTGAGAGACTATGGTTTAGGACCTTCTCTAGTCTGTAATATTTTGCATCCATAATGTTCTACTCTTCTTTAAACACATTACATTCCCCCGTCCCCCAGCCTACACTGGTTTTGTGTGTGTTTTCCCTGGAATGTCAGCACATTCCAGGCTAAAGTTGACTTTCTTTTTTTTTAATTGTTCAGTTGTTGATTTAAATGCTTTCTTCCTAGAGAGGCCATTGCTAATCCCTCTACATCTGTAGGCACACTGTGTTATACTCTGTCTCTGAATCCACTCAATTTTCTTTCAGAATGTAGGCAATTGTGGGTATATCTATACATGTTTGTGGGGGGATTGGTTGTCTGTAGACTGTAAGGAGGGATCCATATCTGTTTTATTCATTGATTCATATCTCTGCTTAGCACATATTAGGCATCTAAATAATTGCTGGATGTCTGACTGAATGAATGAATATTGATGTCAGAGTAAAGTCATTAATAGAATTTATGCTGCAGAATTTTAAAATAAGAACACATGTTTGGAAAAATACTCAACTCCATCGTTTATCAGTGAAATATAAATACCTTCAGTTTCTTCTTTTCCTTACTCTACAAGGTTGGTGGCTGAGCTACGTAAATGTATAAGCACAGTATAACTATCTTTAATTAGGCTACACATCAGAAATCTTAGCAACAGAATAAAAAGTTTTTGTTATGCTTGTTTTTAAAAATATATCCAGGGCTTGGCTATGTAGTGATAGTTTATTAGTTATTTTCTAAATCCTTTGGAATAAGCTGATCAGAATCCAGTTTATCTGACTGCAGTGGTGGGTCCTTGAGATCTTCCTCTGGTCTCCTGGCCGAACAATGACCTTCGGGTCCGACTCATGGCCACCACAGTGAACTCTCCGGGTGGGTGCCGGTCGCATTGAATAGGATATGACCACAGTAGAGGGTACCAATGACCAGATGCATCAGGAAAAAAAGGAAGAAACAAGGTCCTGAAAGTAGAAATTACTTCAAAAAATAGATGATGAGTTGATAAGGTCAGGAAGCCTCTGTCCAGGAACACTCTGGCACTATAAAGGGAGACACGACTGCGCCATATTCTTCTGTGGAACGTGAGTCAGTTTTTCTTCAAGAGTTCTTCCCAAAGAAGGTTTTGTGGGTTGTGCTAACTCTGCTTTCCATTTTTATCTTTAACGCAAATGTTATTCTTTTTCCAAGGATTGCTGTATCATCACATTAACAATAAGATAAACAAACTTGACAAAAATTCCCTGAAAACAATGTGTGGTAATTGCATCGTTTTGTCCCAGGTACTCTCTTTTTGTTCTCAATTAAAAAGCAGTTCCAGCAGTTGTGTATTGCTGTATCATTTGTTCACCTTAAATAAATACTTTGGGATCTAAAAATACAACAGAAATAAAACTTTCTGAAAAAAATAAAAAACTGAACCTTAGAATCACATCAAAAATAAGAAATGGATTTTTAGGGGATCGGGATGGCTTACAAGAGGTTGAGGTTCCCTGACAAGCCAACCCTGTTATGGCCCTGGATCTAGGGGCTATAAGGGTTTACACAAAACAGTTAGCCACAGACCTGTAGCTGAATGGTACAGATGCCCAGTCAGATATTTTAGATGTTTAGACTTAACAAAACCATGAGTTAACTATACTCACTGCCAGATATATCATGAAAGAACAGGATTTCAAGGAGCATTTGCTCAGCTGAATACTACCTTCTAGTAAATCACTTTAATTTTCTCTGCTTGAATTAAGCACATGATTCTTCCCAGGGACTAGAGAGAGTTAGAGCACAAGAGTGAGACTGCCACTTTTAGGGGCTGGGACTCAGCTACTCGTTTCCGTCATCAGGTAACTGATGACAATACCAGGGAAACTCCAGGAAGCAGCATAGTGACCTGACCAGTGTAGCTTCCACACCTGATCCATCCTGTAGCCTGGCTCTACACCCCTCAGGACATAGTAACCTGTTTCCTCCCACCCGACCTACCGGCTTTTCAGCATCGGGCTTCTAACATGAAGAGAGAAAGATCTGACAGAGCCTCCTCTCCTGTGCTCGCACTTCACTGTGACATGCTGAAACCAGCACAGTGAACAGACACACTCATAATAAGGCCAAGCACCAGAGTGGCCCTGGGAGGAGGTGCAGGGAAGGGAGGGAAAGATTTACTCTCAACTTTTCTCAACAAACAAAGGTTATGGCTACTGTGAACTTGGTGCTCCTGGGAGATTCTAGTTTAATGTTTTCCCCCGGATCCTTTGTAGGTGGGACATTCGGGTGAGGTCAACAGAGGTTTTAAGAACCTAGACATTTTATGGAACCAGCAGAGCTGACCAAGTGAGGGGACGGGACCCTCCCTACCAGCTCTGCTTTAGGCAATGGAAGCCCTGGCTTTTTGGAGTGCTGCTGCGTTTGTCATCTGTAAAACAATGATACACATCAAACAGACCTACATGTTTTGTATCTATCTCACACAGGTTTTCAGTAAGTCGGGAATTCAGGTTTGAGTGTAGGGTCTCTCCTGAAGCAAGATGTTGGCCAGGGCTGTAGTCATCTGTAGGCTTGACTGGGGTTAGAGCCACACATCATCCAGATGGCTCACGCACAAGGCTGGCAAGTTGGGGCTGGTTGGTGACAGAAGTCTTAGTTCTTTGATCAGAGGACCACTCTATATAGCTGCCTGAGTGTTCTCATGACATGGTGGCCAATCTTCCCCATGTGAGTGATACAAGAAAGAGCAAGTGGAAGTCACAGTGTCTTCTATGCACTAGCCTTGGAAGTCACACGTTGTCATTGCACAATACACACTTGGTTACATAAGTCAGCCCTCCTCAACAGGGAAGGTGATTACCCAGGATCCGAAATCAGAAGGCAAGGGTTTTGGGGGGCCATCTTAGAGCTCAGTTACCACACCTACCTATTGGTCCTTCCACTGCCCATGGGAAATGGTCTGCCCAATGACTAAGCTTCTCCCAAGAGTCACAAAAATCTGATGCTCATGGAAATGCCCAAGTGTCCTTTCAGAGGAAGGTCAACAGTCCTGACCTCCTGCCTACTTCAGGCAGGTGGTGGCTCAGTGACACACCCCAGCCACCACACCTGTGCTTGGGTAGCAGCACAAATGATGAGTGCTAAGAAGGAGTCACGGAATCACCCATCAGCGAGGCACACACAACATGGCTTAGAATGCAGCTCAAAGCAAGAACCTTCCGGCTGGAGTATTGCTCTAAAATGGGCATCTGGTGGCTCCCAATGAATTAATATGCCTATTTAAGTGTCTGAGATACACCTATGAGGCTCTGGGGAGAATGTGTCCTCACTAGATTTCTGCTTTTTTCCTGGAGGGCAAATGAACCTTGCTGACTCAAATGGGTACAGAGAACCTAATTGTTAGCAGTTGCTGGGTCACCTTTGTTGGGCGTTTGTGGAAATTCCAGCGAACCTCCATTATCCTCTGTAAGACAGTCTAACCTAATTTCAACTGTTAAACTGAAGTTTAAAATTTTACTGGAGAAAAAGTACAAGCCGGGCAGTTTATGTACATGATCTCCATTCGTTTCCACAGGAACCCTGTGAGCTAAGTATTATGACCATTGTTTTCATAGAACAACCCGAAGCTCAGGGAGGCTAAATGACTGGTCCAATTTCCCCGCTGACAAGTGGGGGAGGGGGGGGGCTCGGATTCCAACATGGGTATGTCTGACTTCAAAGCCCATGCTATCCATGCTCTAGGAATTCTCCAAATGAGTAGGGGAATACAACCAGTGAGAAGGTACATCCAGAGAGAGGAGGGAGAGGGAGGGGAGGAGGGTCTAAAACAGTGACAGCCCAGCCTCAAGGGACCGGAAGAGGGATGGGGGGCTGAGGGCAGCCCAGGACAGATGGGACCTTGCACTAGGAATGACCAGTCTGAGAACGGTACTCTCAGACCCTTTCTCCTCAGTCTAAGCAACAGTGTTTTGAGATCTGTCTTAAGGCAGCAGACTACGCCTCGCCCTCCCCCTCCAAGGAGAGGCAGGTGGCTAATCATAATAGTTGCTGCAACCATGGCCTCTTGCTAAGCTAAGCACCACTTTTTAGAAATCCTCACAACATTCCCATGAGATAAGCTGGGGTGACGGAGGGTTGGGGAGTGTAGGAACATCCCCAAGGTCACGAAGACCCAGGTGTCAATGCTCAGGGTTCCAACCCAGGCCTCTGCCTTGAAGGCCCTCAGGAATCTTAGCACCACGTTCTAGCAGCCAGAAGAGGCTGGGTGTCTGGACGGTGCATGAACTGACAGCGCCAGTCCCCGCGCCTGAAAGGCAGGAGAGCTACTGCTCTCCTCTCCGGGAAGGAGGCTTGCTGATGGCGCCACCTGGGCCCAGGCACCCACATGGGGGGGCCCTGCCGCTCGGAGACTCGGCCTATCATCATCGGGTCCTGTCTCCTCTCTCTGCCCTCAGCAATCCCGGGGTCGGCTGGACAGCGTTTGGGGTGGGCCCGGGCTGTGATGCCCCGATGGGTGAGCCGGGGAGGGAGGTGTCCAGGCTTTGGAGGGCGCCCGGCAGAGCCGCGCCAAGGGCTCACACCCAGATCACCATGTTCCTCCCGGCGGTCTGTCTGTCTGCTGCCCGGGTCGGATCCTTGCACCAGGGGATGCAGGAGAGAGAAGGGGCGCTAGGCTCCTCGGCCGCGGAGATCGGGGAGGCTTTGTGTATTCGGAACCGGATTCACCACCTCCCTTCCCCGCCTCCCATTCCCGCTTTCCTTCCTAAGTCCCAGTACAGGATCCAGCAATTAGCACGCGAGGCGGGGGTGGAAGACGGCGGGCGGCGGGCGGCGGGCGGCGGGCGGGGTGGGGTGGGGTGGGGTGGCGGCGGCGAGACCCCCTCCCAGATGGGCCTGCGCTCCGCCTGCGCTGCCTTCGTGCGCCACCTACCGGCCGCTCGGGGCCGCTGCGAGCCTCCGGAGCTGTTCCTAGGCAGATCTTGATCTCCATGGACAATAGACAATAGGATTTTTTTTTTTTTGAACAATGATTTATTTTGGGGGGGGGGGGGTTGGGACAAGGAGGAAGGAGGGAGGGAGGAAGCAGCGGCGTGTTTGTCATCGCTTTAGAGAGGAAAAAAAAAATCTCTGTTCTATCATTGTTTCTGCATATCCATTATATTGAAGACAAAAGAATCCCCGTTCTGGAACAACAAAGCCAAGGGAAATGTTTTTCTGCGGCTGACATTTAATTGTGTGCACAAGGTGCTACATTATCGTGGGGAGAGATCGGAGAAGAGAATAGGGCACCACTTAGCTTCAAAAGCCAGGCTTTCTCTGTGTGAAGGTGTGGGCTTTTTCCACATGAGCCCCATTTTATATTGGCTCCTACATCTCATCTCCCTCATGTTATACACTACGCACAATCTGATGCTTCTATAGAGTTTTCCAGCCCATCACAAGGATTCCTGGTGGATTATTTTTCACGCCACCTCCATGGTCTGTTCTTTTACAGCTCGCAGGGATAATTACCCTTCGCTTCACAACCTCCCCTACACAGTGCTTACCAAAAGGATCCTAATTTTTAGGAGCTGTTAGAAACCTCGGAGAAGAATACTTAGCCCAACCCCCTTGTTTTATAGATGAAAGGAAGTAGAATGCCTTGTCCAAAGTCACACAGATAATTAGAGATGGAGG
>PVJN01054874.1:0-13263 GCA_004026805.1 Lasiurus borealis | reverse complement strand
TGTAGCAATGTAGTTTACTGTTGTCATATGAAGACTGTTACCCATGCTACACCACGATTCAAGACAAAATTTCATTTATTTGTAATTAGAAATAAATATTTCACAATATACAATTACATATTGTTTTTGTGATTAATCACTATGCTTTAATTATGTTCAATTTGTAACAACGAAAATACATCCTGCATATCAGATATTTCCATTACAATTCATAACCGTAGCAAAATTACAGCTATGAAGTAGCAATGAAAATAATTTTATGTTTGGGGGTCACCACAACATGAGGAATTCTATTAAAGGGTCGCGGCACTAGGAAGGTTGAGAACCACTGCTCTAGTACGTGGAGTGTGACTACAAGTCATATTCTTGTAGTTTGCATTAAAGCTTTTTACACTTTGAATTATTTCTAGTGGCACTGCTGAAGGAATATTTCTTCCTTTAATCCTGAAGGAGAAAATACAATCCTCCTGAAATATCAGACTGAGAGATAAGACTACTAAATTGTCAATCCTTCCAGATGATTTGCAGGCATATAGTGTTCCCAAATAACTAGATCTTTATGGCAAATCCTTTAAGCATGTCCATGTGATACAACACCAGAACTTACTTGAGCCCAGATTCTCCCAGCTCAGTATGTGACTGACAATAATTTCAATCCTATTATTTTATCCACTGGAGGGAAAAGAAGGAAACCTAAGAGTAAAAGAATGAAGAGATTCTTGCATTGAGATGGGCACCCATCACATTTTTTAAGTAACCCCTGAGTTTTCTCAACGGAGGCTTTCAGGATACCCTAAAGTGTTGCATCAGAACTATCCAGGAGATGAGCTTAAAATGCTGTCACCTGTGCTCTTTCCAGATCTACCAATTCTGACTCTTTGGGGATTTTTTTTAGTTAATTAGGAAGCTCTTATGTAGTAAAGGTTGGGAACTACTGACTTCTAGACACTTTCATTAATGTTGGTGACTCATGTTTTCAAAATCCAACAATTCTATTGCACATGTGAGAATCCTTAGGTCACCTGCTTGAAAAGACATTTAATTGGTATGTTTTGTAATTCCTAGAGGTTGAGAACAAATTTCTTTCAGCATTCATTCTTTCAGTAAGTGTGTCCTGAGCCATCCAAGACTTGGGCACTGTGCTCGCTTTTGTAAGTTGACAGATTTTCACAGCTTCTCTATGCACAATGACATCTGCAGGTTAGCTATAGTTAGGAAAGAGTGGGGCTGAAAAAGAAGGCTGAGAAGTGAATCTTTGAAAGAATTAGGAGAAAGGTAATAATAACAGCTAAAAGACTCCCCACTTCCTTGCATTATTGTAATTTTTCTATATGATGAGGCTTTACCTGTGTTATCTTATTTCATCCATACAACAATCTGTGAAGTAGATATGAGTACTATTATATTGTCACCATTTTACAGATGAGGACTGTGTAACTCAGAGAGGCTATTTGCCTTGTCAGAAGTGGAGTGGGGATTCACCCCCAGCCATCTGCTCTTATTCAACACTATTCCAACCAGCACGGTTGTTTCCTTTCCCAGGAGGTGAGGCTATCAACTGTGAATATTTGTACTCTCTTGTCACCATCTAATTTCTGTTACAGTGGTGATTTGTTTTCTATAAATCCATGAAGCACACATATATGCCAGTCTGTGTGGATATAAGGTAAATAAATGTGTGCCTCAAGAAGCTCTCAATTACTGTCCTGGCCTGGTAGCTCAGTTGGTTCAAGCATCCATTCTTCCAGTATGCCAAGTTTTCTCGTTCATCCATGGTCAGGGCACATGCAAGAAGCAACCAGTAAATGCACAAATAAGTAGAACAATACATCAATGCTTCTCCCTCTTTCTCTCAAATCAATAAATTTCATTTAAAAAAAAAAAAAAGAAGCTCCCAATTACTAAAACATTCAATCATATAGAATGTCCACAATTAGCCCTGATCAGTTTGGCTCCGTGGTTGGAGTGTTAGCCCACAGACTGAAGGGTGGCAGGTCTGATTCTCGGTCAGGGGCACATACGTAGGTTGCAGGCTCGATCCCTGGCTCTGGTTGGGGCATGTGTGGATCAGTGTGTCTCTCTCACATCTCTCCCTTTCCTTCTTCCCCTCCACTCTCTCTAAAAAAAAATCAATGGAAAAAATATTTTTGAGTGAGGATTTTTATAAAAAAAGAAAGTCATGCCCTAGCTGGTTTGGCTCAGTGGAGAGAGTGTCGGCCTGCGGACTGAAAGGTCACAGGTTCAATTCCAGTCAAGGGCATGTACCTTGGTTGCAGGCACATCCCCAGTATGGGGTGTGCAGGAGGCAGCTGGAAGATGTTTCTAATTCTCTATCCCTTTCCCTTCCTCTGTAAAAAAAGCAATAAGATATATATTTTAAAACTTAAAAAAAAAGTCAGAATTACAACGGAGAACCCCCAACTTCCTTGAGTAATCTTGAAGCCATTAGACTGCGTGGCCTGCCTTTCTGAAATTCCCCCTGGAAAAGTAGTTTCCAACTGCCTTGCATTATTTGGATGTCCAAATAACTTCCCGTTTATTTGTTCTTATTCAAGTGCAGCCACTCCTGGGGGCAGTAAGTTTGGAACTGAATCCCCTTTGTCATATAGTCTGGAGAATTATAATTTGTAACACCTTTCAGTGTGTTCACATCAGCTTTTTTCCTCCTTCCCAAATGCTGGTAAAATTTCCTGAGCTCTCAAAACTGGCCTCCTGAATGTAATCCCTAACAATAAAGAGCAAAGCTATACATAAAAGCAATCAGGGGGGGTTATAGCTGAAGGTTCTACAGGAGAGAAATAGGACATGTGGTTGCAATCATTACTACATAGAAGTTTCTATGGCAGTTCAAGTCTCATTAAAAATAAGTTGCCCAAATCTAGCTGTGTCCCAGGCTACTTCCTGCTATGAAGGCTGAATACAAACTAGAATATCTCACTGTCAATACGAAAATTGTATAAAAATGTCTTGAAGACCCTTTAGACTTGCCCTGGAAGCTAGCATCGCAGATTTCCTTCACCCCAACCAATCAATCTGTAAGAATTTTCTTCAGCCTTTTTTACTATACAGGTGTTCCTAAGGGCTCAGTTTCAAGCTGTGGGACCTGGGGCTCAAATAACAATCACTGGCCTCCCTGCCCCCTCACAAGTTGGTCCTCAAAAGCAGAGCTATCTCCAGAAACAACCCCACCCTCCGTCGCTCCCAAACATAAATATAGACAGAGTAACATTAATATAGACAGTATGTCCCATCCTATATCTTTGACCCCCCTTCACTGCCTTCTGTAGCTTCTCTTCCCCTTCCAAATTTCTTACCTTTGTCATCTCTCCTCTCTCTATTATCTCTCTTCTCTATATTATCCATTTCAATTATTTTACCTCTTACCTCTCCCAAATATCCATGATTTTCAAATCTAAGTCTTCAGTCTAATATTTTTCACCCAAGCTCCATTTCCAAATTTCCATTTGCATGATAGATGTGACTGCCCTGTTAGCACCTCGAATTGGCAGACCTCAGGGATTTATCCTCAACCCTGTCCTGTTTGACATTCTCTATAATGATTCATATGGGGGAATTCAAGTTTATCAATTTTGTGATGCATTGTATAGTTGGAAAACAAATGAACCCCAAAGACTTTTGCAGGTTAAATATAGCAGGATGAAATTTAACAAAGGTCAATGCAAGAAACTGACCATGGTTCTAAATACTCAACCACACAATCAGAGAGGTCATAAATCGGAAGATATTGAGAGAAAAGACACAAGGAATTTAGTTAAGTGGCAAGGTTATTGGGCAGAAGTATTGTGAAAATAAAGCTAATGGTATCTTAGGCTGTCAACAACAAAATACCTAGAATAAAAAAGAAGTTCCTCAGTTTACCAGTGTTTGATTGAGGTGTACAGTACTGATTTTAGCTCTTGGAACTACATTCAAAGCAAAGCTATAGGAAACTAGGTGGGCATTGAGAAAAGAGCAATTGGGACCATGAATGTAGCTAAAATGGGTCATATGGTCATGTCCTAAGGTCTATGGAAGAGAAACTAGACAGGTTCTTTGTAGCTCCATATAATACAGCACCAGTAGGAGGCACTAGAAGACAATGATTCAACCCAGGCCAGTGAAGAACTATTCAACTCTTGGAGCTGCAGATCAGGGAAAGGACTTTTGGGGAGGCTGTATAACAGAGATTTCCAAATTCAGTGGAAATGGAGATAGAAATTCCAGCTTCCTCTCTTCAAATCTCTGCCACCACTAGGTCCTTAATTATGTGCCTAGACCTCACTACATATTGAAGTTAAAGTTAAAAAGCCAATGTTCATTCTTACTCATATAGCCATGGGGAAGGTGGGGTGGGGGGAAAAGGGGGGAAGGGACTATGAAACAAGGAAAGTCCTCCCTTTAAAATTGAGAACAAGAAAAGATTACCACCATTACCATTAGTATTTTGCTGGAGGTCCTAATGTAGTATCAAAAATACTTCACCCATCTAAGAGAACATAAGACAGATAGAAAGGGTATGAGACTATCTGGGTTTGATACCTAGTTCTATAACTTACAGAACTGTATATGACCTTGGGAAATTATTTAACTATATCTTTTTCTCATCTACAAAATGAGCAATCTCATCTACCTCAAAGAGTTTTTGTAAAGTTTGTGTCTCTGGAGGCACAACCAAACCCCAAGAAGAAACAGGTCATACCCTCAATCAGGGTAATTTAGGAGAGTTTAGTGAAGCAACTATTGACAAAGGTGTAGGCAGAACTAAGGAGAACCAGTAAGGATGATGAAATGGGCCCAGGTTAGCAACAGAGGGAGCCATTACATAAAGAAGTGATTACCAAAAGCTGGAGAGAAATGTAGGTATAAGTGTAGCTGTCTCTGTAACTGGCTGTGGGAGAGGCCACATCATGCCACATCACAGGACCTGTGGCCTTCAGTAGAATACTGTCATTGGACCTGTAGCCTGTTAAGAGAGAAAATACCCATTGATGCAGTCTAAGGGTCAGCCCCCTGGGGCATAGAAGTGGGTGGAGCAGGGTGGAGAATGGATCTGGAAGGACAATCAGAAAACATCAACCAAAGTGCTTCATAAACTTTAGTCTTTTTTCCTCAGTCCTCCCAGTTGCATTTTTCTCAACAACAATAATGAGCTGTAAATTGTAAATATTTTAGCCACTCTTTTACCTTTTCAAAGAGCTTCAATTCATAGGGCATTCATTGTTTTTACTTGATCCCCATAGCACTTTATTAGGTAACTGGGCCAGTAGTATTATAGTGAGGCTTAAGAGATTAAATCGCTTTTCAAAGATCACAGAGGGTCCAAAGCTATAATCCAGATTCATTAGATTTGTGAGATATTCCAGATATAACAATGCTAAAAAAGATTATTTGAAGATGAACCCTGTGAGTAAACTAATGGATTGCAAGCATTGTCATCATCCAGGCAGAAAGTTGCATCTCCAAAAAAATGATATGATTCCACCTATAATAAAGAATATATGGTGTATATAGTATATATGCACGTATGTAATTTATAATAAAGGACATATATACAAAAATACCTATATTCTTAATAAAAGAGAAAGAGACAATCAGAACCAGTGAATGGAGCTCAATTCAAATATGCTAATTAAAAAAGGTACTCAAGTGGCTGTGGCTGAGCATCGAATTGGATTCTGAGCTTCTTGGCAGAAGTTACACAATTCTCATTATTGGAAAGAAGCAACATACTGTTTTCTCGGAGGAAAAAAGGAAATGTTCCAAGGGGAGAAACAAACACTCTATGATAGGTTTCTTGTGGAGGAAGCTTCCTTGTATGTAAGACACTGAGTGACATAATGGACTGTGTCCTTGACAACAGTTTTATAACTAATAAAAATGAGAGTTATCCATGCTTGCTTCTAGAAATGTGGACATAACATTAGAATACATTTCCATGAAGGTCATTCTAGGAGGAGTTAAGATAACAGTCCAGGCAGAAAGTTCCTGGTGTTCTAACAGTGTCACAGGTGGACCTGAGAGAAGAGGAGAAAGTCCTTCCCTTTTTTTTTTTTTCCAGTCACTTTTTTATTGACTGTGTTAACATTACAAGAGTTCTTGCACTGCCAAACCATGCCTGAGAATTCAAAGAAAGAAATGGTACAAAGCCAAAATCGGTTTGGCTCAGTGGATAGAGCATCGGCCTGCGGAGTGAAAGGTCCCAGGTTTGATTCTGGTCAAGGGCATGTACCTTAGTTGCGGGCACATTTCCAGTGTGGGGCGTGCAGGAGGCAGTTGATGGATGTCTCTCTCTCATCGATGTTTCTAGCTCTCTGTTCCTCTCTCTTCCTCTCTATAAAAAATCAATAAAATATATTTTAAAAAAGAAAGAAATGGACATCCTCTCCACCCATCATACAGCATATTAAAATTTGATTCATGTGCATTTTGGCAATTTCACAATCTTTTAAAAAGTTGTAACAAGAGTTGGTTTTAAATCTCCTGTAGGTCTTCAGTTTTCTAGTACAGAAAGTCATTAAATAATCCATCTCAGTTCATTCTTCAGTAACATAACTCTCAACAAAATTCTGCTGGGGAAAAAAAAAATGCATACTTTTCAGGGAAAATATGTGGCTCAAGGTCCAAGAGATTTGTTAAGATTTTTGGTTCCCAAATAAAGTCTTCAGTTTAACCAAGAATCCCTATTTCTCGCTTAATCATCCAACCTCTCCTTGGTTTGCTCAGCAACTCGCCCAAACACATCTGAAGGCAGGCATCACAGCCCACCACCTCAGAGAACACCAACATTATTGCCCAGGAATGGTTGGCAGTCCTGTCAGGAGGTCTGGAACCCCCCACAAGTCTGATTCCTGTGTTGACACTTTTATCAAGACTAAATTTCCACAGAAATATGCACCCGTGTCAGGATAATTTTACTCACTTGCTTGCTTCACTCTTGCCAATAGCAAGTCTGCAACTCCCCCCATTTGGCAAAGGGATTTATTACAGAGAAACCAGACTCTACATCAAGTGGTCGCACACCACTTTGACATATTTATATTGAACCAAAGATACAAAACTAGGAAATTATCAAACTACCTCATTAGATGGAAAGAAATTTTTCAGTAAACCTGTCTGTCTCCTGAAGTTCCTTTTCAGGACTAAAAATGACTGAATAATTTAGGCTGTAATTATTAAAACAGAAATGCTACATCACCTGTGGTTTGCCCCTGATTTTAAATGAACAGCATAAAGACACACCAGAGGGTTGATAACAGAGCTACCCTGGGACAATCTACAGAATGTCCGGTAACTTAAAAATTTGGGCACAAATATATCTGAAATTGTCAAAGACTATGCAACCTAAGTGGGTTTTAGGTTGAGATTCTACTCACATTGCTTTGAATTTATAAGAATGGGTCAGTGGATCCCCTTGGCCTGAGCAGAAACCATCCTCTTTCCATTGCAGTTAACTTTACAATTAGACCTGATTTGAGGAGGCTTTAGCAGCACCTGAAGTAGAGTTCCCTGACCCCACTGCCCTTTCCATAGTTATGGCCAGAGTTCGGGGTCCCCAACAATCAACCACTAAAGAGCCTTTTCTGATGCAAAAGCAAAGAGTCTTTATTCAAACCCGGGTTTGGCTCTCAGCCTCTTTCTGGCGCAACAGTGAGAGGAGAGAGAAAAAGCCGGGCGGGAACAATGAGTTTTATGGGGTAGGATAATTGGGAGGGCTTAGGAAAGTGACGAGGGTTACAGAGATTGGTCACTTGAATTAGGGTCTTTCTGTGGTTTAGCCTTATTAGGACCCTCGTTGTGTTCTTGGAGCTTCATTGGTCCATTTGGGTGGTAGTCAGGGAAGCTAGGACATTGCTGGCACACCTGTGGCCCCCACAAAAAAAGGGAGGGGATTTAGGCAGGGGGCCCAGCCCTATAGGACAAGATGGAGGGGAGTTCATTTCCTTTCACCATCAGAGGCTTTTTGGTTCCCCTCAAGGGATTGGCAATTTCACAATTCTAATGCACATTTCAGGTCACTTACTTGAAATATGCTCAAAGAACTTCTTTCCATGTCAAAGCAAAAAAGGCCTTAATGTGGAACATAAAGAAAGCACTACCCCAATGAAAAAGTACTAAAAGAAACAAGATTATTCCCTTCCATGCTCCCTCCCCACTTGGTGGGCCCAAGTTTTGTTGAATTTGTGGTTATCTCAGAATGCAACTCAAAGTATAAATTAGAAATCCTAGCCCTACACAGAGCATCTGAACACATCTGTTCCTTTGAGAGCGGCACATTCCAGAGGCCTAACAGCCACAGCCCACTACAGAGCGCATTCCTGGAGGGTGGGGCACAGGACAGGTTAGTTAAGGTCACTTAAATCTTCATCTTTTACAGCAGATCAGAACCCAGACGTTGACTCTCTGCAGGATTTTCCAGTAGAGCTGGTTTTAAATTCCATATTGCCAATTAAGAGCTATAACATTCTAATCCAGAAGTTGTGATCCACATGAGTGCAGCAAATCTGAGGTAGTCAACCTTACAAAGGCTTAGAATCTGAACATAAAATGATTTTGAAATGACCACTGACTGCCGTTCTATTTTTGTGTGTGTGTGGGTTTGTTGGTTGTTTTTTTGTATTTACAGAGTAATTATTATGAGAGAACACTGCTGAATATAGTTCACACATTTATAACAATGAAAATCTTCCTAAATTCAATATACACAGAGCAGTTGTGACACTTGAAACTTCCATAGTGCGATAGGCCGGTCACTTCTATCGAGGACTGTGCATCGGTTGCTGTCAGTCCAGCAGAGATCCGATGACCGATGGCTGTTCATGGTGGTTAGCGGTGGTCTAGTTACCTTGGAAGGGGTAGCAAAGACCATTCCTTCATTGTACTGTGTGTGGCTGTTTGATTTTCAAGCATAGTGTACTGGTTGTCTAGCTGAAGTTTAAGGGCCTCTAATTTTGAGTCTTACTACTTCAAAGCTCTTCTCCATTTCTTTATCCTTTCAGCTTCCTACATGCTTGGCAGTGGACTGCAGGGATGGGAACTGTGTATCTCTGTATATTTCTGGTGGTCTTTGCAGAGTTTTCCTTGTTGTGGTTAACCTGGCTCCAGGAGGCCTATACACAGCACTAGTCATTGCTGGTTCTGAGGTTTCTGTAACAATTACTGGAGCAGGAGCTGCTTGTACTGGAGCTGTTTTACTCCAGGGACCTGGAGATTTTTCTACACCACCACCACCACCACCACCTCCTCCACCTTCCTCCCAGTTATCACCAGGATCTTCTCTTTTTTCACTATCATCCTTTTCCTTTTCACTTACTGGCATTGCCTGAACTCTGAGGCCGCTGTAAATCCACTGTCCCAATTTCTCCTCTAGGGACGTAAGCACAGGTGACCAAGGGTGCCTCAGCCAGTCTCTAGACAGGGACTGGCATGTACAACCCAAGGTACTTAATTTATACATTGGCCGAGCATAAATTACACAGGAGACAGACATGTAATGCATGAATCACACACGGTTTATTTACCAGAGTCCTGGTGGTTTTCAGACTTCGGCAGGCCACCCGGAGATCCGCGCTGACAGACACACACGGTAGGACGTTGCAGCTGTGGCTCTGCGTCTCGCAGAGGCCTCAGTTTGTGACTCGCAGTTCGGACCCATGGTCCACGACAGAGCTTAGGCAGGTGCAGATGGGGAGCGGAGAGCAGCCATCTGTGGAGGAGCAGAACGAGTGTTTCTGACCTTCCTTCGGGGCTTGCTCCATTTATGTGCTCAAGTGGGCATCTTCAGTGTGTATTATCAGCGGGTCCCAGGAGTCCTGCTATCTGGTCTTATGTATGGGATACAAGTCGCTTTATCTGTTTTTTTTATATGTATGGGTGTTAATTTGTTACATTTTATATTTTTACATTTTAATTCCACACCTTAATATTTTATCCTATTATTATAACATCCACCTCTTTCTGTTCAAATTCTTCCCATTCATCTTCATCCTTCGCTCAGCCGGGGCCCCATACCCTCCACCCCACTGCCCACAGCGCCCGCAGCTCTGCTGCTCCCACCAGCGGCACCCATGGCATCCTCGGTGCTTGCTGCCCGGTTGCTTCGCTCCTCCTCCTCCTCCTTCTTCTTCTTGTCCCCCTTGGCGAAGAAGTTGTCCAGGCTCCACTCCTCCATCTCAGCCATGGCCTTGGCCTCCTCGACCTGGATGGGTGGGCTCGATGCACAGAGTCCTTCCTTCCCTTTGAGACGATCTCCCTGAGGAGCATTTCTGTCAGGCAGGCTTCTGATTGGCAGGTATCTGAAGGTTGTTCTCTCCATCAAGGCCCGCAGTGAGGACTAGGGTCGGACGATGCTGACTGAGGGAAGGGAATTCTTGCACTTGGAGAAAGGACTAGATCAACAGGTGGTAAGGCCGGCCGGACAATGGGTCTTGACAGCGTTGTGACTTGCATTCATGGTGCCGCCAGGTCCTGACAGGCAGCTGGATAGAAGTGGCTCAGGCACATGACTAAGCTCTGCCTCTCCTGTTGTCTTCCAGGGATTTGTTTTCAACTATCAAGGAGTCAAAGGACTCAAAATGAGGTAGAAAATACTCTCCCAGTTTCACTCCTTCGAGCTTAAGCCTCAAATACAACTTCCTCAAAATGCCATACAGTCTGCCAGCCAGAAGAACCTGCCCCTCGCCTTTTGTGAGAGTTGCAGACCAGGACTTTCGGAATGCCCTATCCTCGGACTTTAATGCAGGTGAAATGAGATGAAAATGAACTTCAGGGGTGGACTTGAAAGGAACAAATGCAGGAACTACCAACTATTGCCACACCCAATTTCTCAGCTACACAACATTGGTGCCAGACAAGTTAAAACACAACCTCTGTCTTCCCTGTTTGCCGTTCAGGCAGGTGATAATCTCCATTTTGTTTCTCAGGTTAGAAAATGAGGTTCTGAAATGATAAGCAATTGGCTACAGTCACACATTAATAGAGCTGCATTTGATCCTGGCTTTCTCTGATGCAGGCAGGGCCCACGGGGCGCTCAATGCAGCAGAAGGCTTGATGCTTTGGCCTCTGTGGTTTGGAAAAGGGCAGGTCATGGCTTCCTGGCTGCTGGTCTTGCCTAAGTCCCATGTCCCTGACTGGGTACCGGATACAACTGGCCAGAGCCCCTGCTGAGCCCAAATTGGAACAGATGCGGACCTGCCACACCCTGGGGCCAGCTTCTTAAAAAGTTTTATCCACATCTCTCATTGGCCCTCACAACCACCAGAGAGATAAAACTCATTTTAGGAGAGTCAAAGAGGTAAGCCTGTCGCATGCACATATACACGCATATACACCCACCCCTGGCCTGGATCAAAGCTAGGACGAGAGCTCAGCTTCGTTGAGTGCCCAGTCCCAGGAGAACATGTGTGGGAAGATGTTATGTAGCTGAGAAATTGGATGTCTGTCACCTATATGCTCTCTCAGATGTAGACAGGGCAGCCCAATTACACAGAGCTGGAGTGATGACTTTTTAAGTGCCCTGCATATCTGGCTTAGTGGGTTTTTTCTAATTAGAGCCCCTGACCGATCCCCATTCCCCACTCACCATCCCAACCCCAAAAAGAAATTAGTGATAGAAACGGTTCTGTGTTATTGATTCCAGGTTATATTTTGTGTTGTTTTCCTTGACCTCCATTTGACTTACCTCTCTTCATTTCAAAATCCTATAAAGTGAACAATGCAGAAATGATGGGTAGAGGTTGATCTTCTGGTTGGAAACATTTCGATTTCTTCTTATGGGTGTATTGAATTTCATTCTGGCCAAACAGAATGGACTCTCCTGCCTCCATTTTTAAAGAGCAAATAAAGCAACATAGTTAAAACCTCTGTTTGTTTCAGTGACATCAAAGGCTATCCGTAATACAAGTGTTGGTTTTAGTGTCTTATATTATTAGCCCCTCTTCTGTTGGGATCTGCTTCGCAAAAGTCCTGAGTTGCCTGAGGGTAGATTGTGGCCAGGGTGGCAGGGTACAGCCAGCAAGGCAACTGACATTTACTCAATGCTTACTGCATGCCTAGCACTTCCCTTTGATTACCATCATTTAGTTCTATCACAACACTAAGGCTAGGATTCATTGTCCTCATTGGAGAAGTGACAGCACAGACTACTCACAGAGCGAGCCACTGGCGGGGTCAGGATTTAAACCCATTTCTCTCTGCTTACAAAGCCCATTTTCTCTTTCTGCCATGTTCCTCACTCCATTTCATCCCTGGGAGAATCAGGCACTGAACTCCATAAAATTGGGATCAGTCATTCATGATAGGCAAGCAGCCCACAGAAGAAGACTCTCATATTTTGCTGAGCGGTTATCAGCCTGATGCAGACATATAAATTTCTTGGGAGGGAAAAATATCTCCTTTTTTAACTTAGGGTTATGCATAGTTTTAGCCTGATTATTTTTCCCACAGTCCCATCTTCATCTTTCTTCCCAGCCTTTATCATTCTCCTTCTTACCTCCAAAGTCATTTCTTAACTTCCCTTTTCCCTTTCAGCTGATTTCTTGCCCAGTCAAGAAGTGGCAGGTGGGGTGTCATTTAGCTAATTACTCACCTAACATGTATTGAATCACCTACTACATGCCAAAGAGAGATAGACAAGAAAAGCAATGATGAAGTACTGGTTGCTCCTGGAACACGGAGAGGAAGAAGGAGTAGAGCAGGGCCCCAGGGGTCAGGAAGGCTTCCAAGAATCTTTTTCTCATCCAGGACAACCATCCTGACACCAACAGAATCCTTTACAAACAAAACAACTGGCCAGTGTGGTTCAGTTGGTTGGGCGTGCACTGATTCTCGGTCAGGGCACTGCCTGGGTTACAGGATCTATTGTAGGGGAGCACCAATCAATGTGTCACTCACACCGCCATTTCTCTTTCCTTCCTCTCTCTCTAAAAGCGGTTTTAAAAAACAAGTCTCACCATCACTCTTCGAATGTGCTTATGTTTATTCAAGAAAGGTAGTGTGAGCAGTGTTCAAGATCACAGACTCTGGAGCTGCCAAACTGCTTATAGTAAAATCCCATGTCCACCATCTGCTAACTATAGGGCCTTGGACAGGTTATGTATTCTCACCACACTGCCCCTTCTCCATCCATAAAATGGGGATGATAATAGTGCCTACCTCTTGGATGTATATGTTCAAAAAGTACCTAGATTATTTCCTGGCACAAAGTTAGCAGCATATAACTGTTAGCCCTTCTACTACTACTTCCTCCTCCTCCTCCTCCTCCTCCTC